>JAHHZJ010003478.1:0-40583 GCA_021437245.1 Aegilops speltoides
ACTGGGTGATTATAAAAGTACTACGGAGTGTCCAAAGGCGGATGTTGGGTTGGTGTATTTGAGATTAGGTTTTGTCACTCCGTTATGTCGAGAGGTATCTCTGGGCCCTCTCGGTAATGCATCATCATTGAAGCCTTGCAAGCACTACAACTAATGAGTTAGTTGTGAGATGATGTATTGGAGACGAGTAAAGAGACTTGCGATAGCGAGATTGAACTAGGTATTGGATACCGGCGATCGAATCTCGAGGAGTAACATACCGATGACAAAGGAACAGCGTATGTTGTTATCTTGTCTGACCGATAAAGATCTTAAGTAGAATATGTAGGAACCAATATGGGCATCCAGGTCCGCTGTTGTTTATTGACGGAGATATGTCTCGGTCATGTCTACATGTTCTCGAACCGTAAGTCCATGCAGCAAGGTTTCGATGGCGGTTATTATGAGTTTATGTATTTTGATGTACGAAGAAGTTGGAGTCCGGATGTGATCACGGACATGACGAGTCTCGAAATGGTGAGACATAAAGATTGATATATTGGAAGCCTATGTTTGGAGTTGAATGGTTCGGGCGAAAGCAGCAATTCTACAGTCTTGGGAGGTTACGGAACCCCAGAGATAAATGGGCCTCGGTGGGCCTCGAGGAGAAGAGGAGGGGCGGCCGGGGGGTGGCGCGCGCCCTCTCCCCAGTCCGAATAGGACAAGGAGGCGCCCTCCTCTTCCCCTCCCCAATCCTATTCCAACTAGGAAGGAGTCCTACTCCGGTGGGAGTGGGACTCCTCAGCCGCGCCTCCTCTGGGCCGGCCGGCCTCCCCTCCCTCCTTTATATCTGAGGGGCAGGGGCACCTAGTACACACAAGTTTGATCTACGGATGGTTCCTTAGTGTGTTGGTGCCCCTCCACCATATTCCACCTCGGTCATACCGTCGCGAAGCTTAAGCGAAGCCTGCTTGATGAAACATCAAGATCGTCCTGCGCCGTCGTCTTGTGGAACTCTCCTCGACACTCGGCTGGATCGAATCTGAGGGGCGTCATCAAGCTATCGTGTGTCAAGAACTTCGGGGCGCCGAATGCTGGCGCGGGATCGGTCGGATCGCGAGGAGAGCGTCGACTACTTCCTCTACGTTGTGATCGCTTCGCGGTCTCTGAGAGTGCGTAGACAACACTCTCCCCTCTCGTTGCTATGCATCACCATGATCTTGCATCTTGCGTGAAATTTTTGAAATTACTCGTTCCCCAGCGTTGGCATCGAGCCAGGTTTTTATGGTTTGATGTTTTGCAGAGTAGAACACAAAGTGAGTTGTGGGCGATACAAGTCATACTACCTACAGCATGTCATACTTTGGTTCAGCGGTATTGTGAGATGAAGCGGCCGGGCGATTACTGCGTGCGCTTCTGGCGAGACTGGTTTCACCGCACGAGCACTCGTTGCTTAAAGGTGGCTGGTGGGTGTCTCTCTCTCACTTTAGTTGAACCGAGTGTGGCTCGCCGGTCCTTGAGAAGGTTAAAGCGGAGTCTATTGTGAAATGTCGTTGTGGTTTTGATCGTGGTGAGACTGGTTCTTGCTTAAGCCCGTAGCAGCCACGTAAAATTTGCAACAACAAAGTAGAGGGCGTCTAACTTGTTTTGCAGGGCATGTTGTGATGTGATATGGTCAAGGCGTGATGCTATATTTTATTGTATGAGATGATCATGTTTTGTAACGAAGTTATCGATGGCAAATGGTAGAGCCATATGGTTGTCGCTTTATTGTATGCAATGCAATAGCCTGTAATGCTTTACTTTATCACTAAGCGGTAGCGATAATAATAGAAGCATAAGTTTGGCGAGGCGACAACGATGCTACGATGGAGATCAAGGTGTCGCGCCGGTGACAATGGTGATCATGGTGGTCTTTGCAAGATGGAGATCATGAAGCACAAGATGATGATAGCCATATCATATCACTTATATTGATTTGCATGTGATGTTTATCCTTTATGCATCTTATCTTGCTTTGATTGCGGTAGCATTATAAGATGATCTCTCACTAAATTATCAAGTGTTCTCCCAGTATGCACCGTTGCCAAAGTTAAATGGTGCCGGACACCGCGTGATGATCGGGTTGATAAGCTCTCGTCCATCTAGCAGGTGCAAGCCAGTTTTGCTGCCTGAGAATACTCGGGTTATACTTGGCGAGCCTAGCATATCGGATATGGCCTCGGAACACGGAGACCGAAAGGTCGGCGTGAATCATATAGTGAATATGATCAACATAAGATGTTCACCATTGAAAACTACTCCATTTCACGTGATGATGACGGTTATGGTTTAGTTGATTTGGATCACGTGATCACTAAGATGACTAGAGGATGTCTATCTAAGTGGGAGTTCTTAAGTAATATGATTAATTGAACTTAAATTTATCATGAACTTAGTACTGATAGTATCTTGCTTGTTTATGTTTGATTGTAGATAGATGGCTCGTGCGTTGTTCCGTTGAATTTTAATGCGTTCCTTGAAAGCAAAGTTGAAAGATGATGGTAGCAATTACGGACTGGGTCCGTAACGAGAGATCATCCTCATTCTTTGCCTGGAAGAGTTACGTCTGGATGTACCGCTAGGTGCAGACACCTTCTTTGAGCAACACGGATGTTGTGAGCGTCTGGCGAACAAACGATGACTACTCTATAGTTCGGTGTGCCATGCTACGACTTAGAACCGGGACTTCAGCGGCGTTTTGAGCGTCATGGAGCATATGAGATGTTCGAGGAGTTGAAGTTGATATTCAACAGAATGCGGATTGAGAGATATGAAGTCTCAATAAGTTCTATAGCTGCAAGATGGAGGAGAATAGTTACATTAGTGAGCACATACCGAGAATGTGGGTACTATAATCACTTGGCAATTGGAAGTTAATCTTCCGGATGATTGTGTCATTGACAAATTCTCAATCACTACCACCAAGCTACAAAGGCCGTGATGAACTATAATATGCAAGGGTTAGTAAAGACTATACACAGGCTCTATGCAATGCTAAAGGCTGCGGAGGTAGAAATCAGAAGGAGCATCAAGTGTTGATGGTCAATAAGACCACTAGTTTCAAGAAGAAAGGCAAAGGGAAGAAGAAGGGAACTTCAAGAAGAACAGCAAGCAAGTTGCTGCTCGGGAGAAAAAAACCAAGTCTGGCCCTAAACCTGAAGCGAGTGCTTCTCTTTAGCAGGTGGTCCTTTGGAGCGGAACTGCCCCAAGTATTTGGCGGATAAGAAGGATGGCAAGGTGAACAAAGGTATATGTGATATACATGTTATTGATGTGTACCTTACTAGAGCTCGTGTGCTTTGGGTATTTGATCTTGGTTACATTGCTAATATTTGCAACTCGAAGCAGGGGACTACTGGTCATGAACTACGGCAAGGGCGAGGTGGCGATCGCGTGGGAAATGGTTCCAAAGTCGATGTGATCGCGATCGAACACGCTACCTCTACATCTACCTTGGGATTAGTTTTAGACCTAAATAATTGTTATTTGGTGCTGCGTTGAGCATGAACATTATATCTGGATCTTGTTTGATGCGAGGCGGTTATTCATTTAAATCGAGAGAATAATGGTTGTTCTATTTATATGAGTAATATCTTTTATGGTCATGCACCCTTGAGGTGGTCTATTTTGATGAATCTCGATAGTAGTGATACACATATTCATAATGTTGAAACCAAAAGATCAGAGTTGATAATGATAGTGCAACTTATTTGTAGCTTTTGCCGTTTAGGTCATATCGGTGTAAAGCGCATGAAGAAACTCCATCTTGATGGACTTTTGGAGTCACTTGATTATGAATCACTTGGCACTTGAACCGTGCCTCATGGGCAAGATGACTAGAACCCGTTCTCGGTACTATGGAGAGACAACAGATTTGTTGGAAATCATACATACGAGATGTATGTGGTCCGATGAATGTTGAGGCTCGTGGCGGATATCGTTATTTTCTCACCTTCACAGATGACTTAGCGGATATGGGTATATCTACTTATTGAAACATAAGTCTGAAACATTTGAAAAGCTCAAAGAATTTGAGTGAAGTTGAAAATCATCGTAACAAGAAAATTAAGTTTCTCGATCGATCGTGGAGGTGAATATTTGAGTTATGAGTTTGGTCTACATTTGAAACAATGCGGAATAGTTTACGCAACTCCATACCGGAACACCACAGTAATGGTGTGTCGAGCGTCATGTCGTACTTTACTAGATATGGTGCGATCTATGATGTCTCTTCTGATTTACCGCTATCGTTTTGGGGTTATGCTCTAGAGCGGGCGCATTCACCTTGAATAGAACACCCGTCGAAATCCGTTGAGGCGACACCTTATGAACTATGGTTTGGCAAGAAACCAAAGTTGTGCGTTTCTTAAAGTTTGGGGATGCGATGCTTATGTGAAAAAGCTTCAACTGATAGCTCGAACCCAAATCGAATGTGTCTTCATAGGATACCCAAAGGAGGCAGTTGGGTACACCTTCTATCACAGATCGAAGGCAAGACATTCGTTGCTAGAATGGATCCTTTCTAGAAGGAGTTTCTCTCGAAAGAAGTGAGTGGGAGGAAAGTGGAACTTGATGAGGTAATATTACCTTCTCCCTTACTTGAAAGTAGTTAAATCGCGAAACGGTTTACGAGACATCTACCCAAGTAGTGAGGAAGTTGATGATGTTGATCATGAAACTTAGATCAAGTTACTCGAGAACCTCGTAGATCAGCGAGTAAGATCCGCGAGTGAATGCAGTAATCCTGTTGGAAGTCATGCTACTAGATCATGATGAACCTCACGAACTATGAAGAAGCGATGATGAGCCAGATTCATAAAATGGCTTGAGGCCATGAAATCGAGATGGGATCCATGTATGAAAACAAAGTATGGACTTTGGTTGACTTGCCGAATTGACAAGCAATAGAAAACAAGTGGATCTTCAAGAAGAAGGCGGCGGCGGCGGTAATATTCTTTGTCTACAAAGCTCGACTTATGCATAAGGGTTTCGACAAGTTCAAGGGATTGACTACGATGAGACCTTCTCACCGATGGCGATGCTTAAGTCCGTCCGAATCATGTTAGCAATTGCGCATTTTATGATTATGAAATTTGGCAAATGGATGTAAAAACTGCATTCTGAATGGATTTACGGAAGAAGAGTTGTATATGATGCAACAGAAGGTTTTATCGATCAAAGGGAGCTAACAAAGTGTGCAAGCTCCAGTGATCCATCTATGGACTGGTGCAAGCATCTCGGAGTTGGAATAAGCGCTTTGATAGTGTGATCAAAGCATTTGGGTTTTATCTGAGACTTTTGGAGCTTTGTATTTACAAGAAAGTGAGTGGGAGCTCTGTAGCATTTACGATATTATATGTAGATGACATATTGCTGATCGGAAATGATATAGAATTCTGGATAGCATAAAGGGATACTTGAATAAGAGTTTTCAATGAAAGACCTCGGTGAAGCTGCTTACATATTGGGCATCAAGATCTATAGAGATAGATCAAGGCGGCTTAATTGGACTTTCACAAAGCACATACCTTGACAAAATTTTGAAGAAGTTCAAAATGGATCAAGCAAAGAAAGGTTCTTGCACGTGTTACAAGGTGTGAAGTTGAGTAAGACTCAATGCCCGACCACTGCGAGAAGATAGAGAGAAGATGAAAGATGTTCCTATGCTTGAGCCATAGGCTCTATCATGTATGCAATCTTGTGTACCAGACCTTATGTGTGCCTTGCTATAAGTTTAGCGAGGAGGTACCAAAGTAATCGAGGTGGATCCTTTGGACAGCGATCAAGAACATCTGAAATACGAAAAGGACTAAGGATATGTTTCTACCGTATATGGAGGTGACAAAAGAGCTCATAAAAGCAGTTACGTTGATGCAAGCTTTGACACTGATCAGACGATTCAAATCGCGAGACGGATCGTGTTACACTAAGCGGAGGAGCTGTCGGTTGGTGCGAGTTCTAAACAAAGCGTCGTGGCGGGATCTACATGAAGCGGAGTACATAGCAACCGGAAGCGGCTAATGAAGAATGCGGATGAAGGAGTTCATATCCGATCTAGGTGTCATACCTGCTCCCTTATTGGAAAGTACTTCATCCGCGAAAACGGTTTCTGCGACACCTACACCAAGTAGTGAGGAAGTTAATGATGATGATCATGAAACATCGAGATCAAGTTTTACTAAACCTCGTGGAGTCGACGAGTAAGATCCGCACCAAAAGTGTTATGGTAATCACATTACGGAAGTTATGTTACTAGACCATGGCGAACTGAAGGAAATATGCCCTAGAGGCAATAATAAAGTTATTATTTATTTCCTTATTTCATGATAAATGTTTATCATTCATGCTAGAATTGTATTAACGGAAACATGATACATGTGTGAATGCATAGACAAACAAGATGTCACTAGTATGCCTCTACTAGACTAGCTTGTTAATCAAAGATGGTTATGTTTCCGACCATGAACAAAGAGTTGTTATTTGATTAACAAGGTCACATCATTAGTAGAATGATCTGATTGACATGACCCATTCCATTAGCTTAGCACACGATCGTTTAGTATGTTGCTCTGCTTTTATCCATGACTTATACATGTTCTGTAACTATGAGATTATGCAACTCCGTTTACGGAGGAACACTTTAGGTGCTACCAAGCGTCTGGCGTAAGCTGGGTGATTATAAAGAAGTACTGGTGTCTCCAAAGGCGGATGTTGGGTTGGCGTATTTGAGATTAGGTTTTGTCACTCCGATTGTGGAGAGGTATCTCTGGGCCCTCTCGGTAATGCACATCCTTTGAAGCCTTGCAAGCACTACAACTAATGAGTTAGTTGTGAGATGATGTATTCGGAGCGAGTAAAGAGACTTGCGATGCGAGATTGAACTAGGTATTGGATACCGGCGATCGAATCTCGGAAATAACTATACCGATGACAAAGGAACAGCGTATGTTGTTATGCGGTCGACCGATAAAGATCTTCGTAGAATATGTAGGAACCAATATGGGCATCAGGTCCGCTGTTGGTTATTGACGGAGATGTGTCTCGGTCATGTCTACGTGTTCTCGAACCGTAGGTCCGCCGCAGCAAGGTTTCGATGGCGGTTATTATGAGTTTATGTATTTTGATGTACGAAGAAGTTGAGTCCGGATGTGATCACGGACATGACGAGGAGTCTCAAAATGGTCGAGACATAAAGATTGATATATTGGAAGCCTATGTTTGGAGTTGGAATGGTTCGGCGAAAGCAATTCTGAATCTCAGGGAGGTTCGGAACCCCAGAGTAAATGGGCCTCGGTGGGCCTCGAGGAGAAGAGGAGGGCCGGCCAGGGGGTGGCGCGCCCTCTCCCCAGTCGAATAGGACAAGGAGGCGGCGCCCCTTCCTCTTCCTCCCCAATCCTATTCCAACTAGGAAAGGGGGAGTCCTACTCGGTGGGAGTAGGACTCCTCCCAGCGCCTCCTCTAGGCGGCGGCCTCCCCCCCCTCCCTCCTTTATATCTCACGAGGCGGGGGCACCCTAGTACACACAAGTTTGATCTCTGGATCGTTCCTTAGCCGTGTGCGGTGCCCCCTCCACCATATTCCACCTCGGTCATACCGTCATGAAGCTTAAGCGAAGCCTGCGCAGGTGAAACATCAAGATCGTCACCACTTGCGTCGTCTTGTGGAACTCTCCCTCGACACTCGGCTGGATCGAGATCTGAGGGCGTCATCAGCTGTCGTGTGTCAAGAACTTCAGGCGCGGAATATGGCGCCCGGGATCGGTCGGATCGCGAGGAGAGCGTCGACTACTTCCTCTCGTTGTGATCGCTTAGCCGGTCTACGAGAATGCGTAGACAACACTCTCTCTCTCGTTGCTATGCATCACCATGATCTTGCGTGTGCGTAGGAAAATTTTGAAATTACTCGTTCCCCAAGCAGAACCTCGAACTATGAAGAAGCGATGGTGAGCCCAGATTCCATAAAATGGCGAGGCCATGAAATCTGAGATGGGATCCATGTATGAGAACAAAGTGTGGACTTTGGTTGACTTGCCTAGATGACGGCAAGCAATTGAGAATAAATGGATCTTCAAGAAGTAGATTGTGTTGACGGTAATATTCTTTGTCTATAAAGCTCGACTTGTTGCGAAAGGGTTTCAACAAGTTCAAGGGATGCGACTACGATGAGACCTTCTCACCCGTGGCGATGCTTAAGTCATCCGAATCATGTTAGCAATTGCGCATTTTATGATTATGAAATTTGGCAAATGGATGTCAAAACTGCATTCTGAATGGATTTACGGGAGAAGAGTTGTATATGATGCAACTAGAAGGTTTTATCGATCCAAAGGGAGCTAACAAAGTGTGCAAGCTCAGCGATCCATTTATGGACTGGTGCAAGCCTCTCGAGTTGGAATAAACACTTTGATAGTGTGATCAAAGCATTTGGTTTTGTCTGAGACTTTTGGAGCTTTGTATTTACAAGAAAGTGAGTGGGAGCTTTGTAGCATTTACGATATTATATGTGGATGACATATTGCTGATTGGAAATGATATAGAATTCTGGATAGCATAAAGGGATACTTGAACAAGAGTTTTCAATGAAAGACCTCGGTGAAGCTGCTTATATATTGGGCATCAAGATCTATAGAGATAGATCAAGGCGGCAATTGGACTTTCAAAAGCACATACCTTGACAAAGTTTTGAAGAAGTTCAAAATGGATCAAGCAAAGAAAGGGTTCTTGCTTGTGTTACAAGGTGTGAAGTTGAGTAAGACTCAATGCCCGACCAACTGCGAGAAGATAGAGAGAAGATGAAAGATGTTCCCTATGCTTGAGCCATAGGCTCTATCATGTATGCAATCTTTGTGTGCAGACTGATGTGTGCCTTGCTATAAGTTTAGCGAGGGAGGTACCAAAGTAATCGAGGAGTGGATCCTTTGGATAGCGGTCAAGAACATCTGAAATACGAAAAGGACTAAGGATATGTTTCGTTTATGGAGGTGACAAAGAGCTCATAAATGGCAGTTACGTTGATGCAAGCTTTGACAACGATCACGGGCGATTCTAAATTACAAACCGGATATGTGTTTACATTGAGCGGTGGAGTTGTCAGTTGGTGCAGTTCTAAACAAAGCGTCATGGCAGGATCTACGTGTGAAGCGGAGTACATAGCTGCTTTGGAAGCAGCAAATGAAGGAGTCTGGATGAAGGAGCTCATATCCGATCTAGGTGCCATAGCTAGTGCATCGGGTCCAATGAAAATATTTTGTGACAATCTTGGTGCAATTGTCTTGGCGAAGGAATCCAGATTTCACAAGAAGAACCAAGCACATCAAGAGGCGGCTTCAATTCCATCAGGATTTAGTCTAGGTAGGAGACATAGAAATTTGCAAGATACATACGGATCTGAATGTTGCGAGAACCGTTGACTAAGCCTCTTCCACGAGCAAAACATGATCAGCACCAAGACTCTATCGTGTTAGAATCATTCTTTGTGTAATCTAGATTATTGACTCTAGGGCAAGTGGGAAGCTGAAGGAAATATGCCTAGACACAATAATAAAGTTATTATTTATTTCCTTATATCATGATAAATGTTTATTATTCATGCTAGAATTGTATTAAGGAAACATAATACATGTGTGAATATATAGACAAGCAGTGTCACTAGTATGCCTCTACTTGACTAGCTCGTTGATCAAAGATCGTTAAGTTTCCTAGCCATTGACATGGGTTGTCATTTGATTAACGGGATCACATCATTAGGAGAATGATGTGATTGACAAACCCATTCCGTTAGCCTTTTCGATCGTTTTAGTATGTTGCTATTGCTTTCTTCATGACTTATACATGTTCCTATGACTATGAGATTATGCAACTCTCATTTACGGAGGAACACTTTGTGTGCTACCAAATGTCACAACATAACTGGTTGATTATAAAGGTGCTCTCTGGTGTCTCGAAGGTACTTGTTGGGTTGGTGTATTTGAGATTAGGATTTGTCCTCCGATTGTCGGAGAGGTATCTCGAGCCCTCTCGGTAATGCACATCACTTAAGCCTTGCAAGCATTGCAACTAATGAGTTAGTTGCGGGATGATGTATTACGAGCGAGTAAATATACTTGCGATAGCGAGATTGAACTAGGTATGGAATACGGCGATCGAATCTCGGGCAAGTAACATACCGATGACAAATGGAACAACATATGTTGGTATGCGGTCTTCTTGATAAAAGATCTTCGTAGAATATGTAGAACCAATATGAGCATCAGGTTCCTCTATTGGTTATTGACGGAGACATGTCTCGGTCATGTCTACATAGTTCTCGAACCCGTAGAATCCATGCAACAACGTTCGATGATAGTTATATTATGATTTTATATGTTTTGATGTACCGAAGGTTGTTCGGAGTCCCGGATGTGATCACGGACATGACGATGAGTCTCGAAATGATCGAGACATGAAGATTTATATATTGGAAGCCTATGTTTGGATGTCAGAAGTGTTCCGGGTGAATCGGGTTTTCTTAGGAATGCAAGGGAGGATTACGGAACCCGGGAGGTTAATGGGCCATAGTGGGCCTTGGTGGAAGAGAGGAGGCGGCCATGGCAAGGGCGCGCCTCCCCTAGTCAAGAATAGGACGAGGAGAGGCGGCGCCCCCCTTCCTTCTTCTCCTCCACCTCTTTCCCCCTCCTCCTATTCCAACTAGGAAAGGGAGGAGTCCTACTCGGTGGGAGTAGGACTCCTCTGGCCCGCCCCTCTCCTGGCGCGCACCCCCTTGCTCCTTTATATCACAGGCGGGGGCACCCTAGAGACAGAACAATTGATTGTTTGATCTTTTAGCCGTGTGCGGTGCCCCCCTCCACCATAGTTCACCTCGATAATACTCTAGGGGTACTTAGGCGAAGCCCTGCGTCGGTAGAACATCATCATCGTCCTGCCTTGCGTCGTCTTGACAAAACTCTCCCTCAACACTCTGCTAGATCGGAATTCGAGGGACGTCATCGGGCTGAACTTGTGCTGAACTCGGAGGTGTCGTGCGTTCGGTACTTGATCGGTCGGATCGCGAAGGCGTACGACTACATCAACCGTGTTGTGCTAACGCTTCCGCTTTCTATCTACGAGGGTACATGGACAACACTCTCCCCTCTCGTTGCTATGCATCACCATGATCTTGCGTGTGCGTAGGAATTTTTTTGAAATTACTCGTTCCCCAACACGATATGAATTATTTTGTGTGCGTCTTCTCACCCATACGTTGTCTACCACAACATACCTGGAAGAATTGCAAATGGGACAATAGTTCAACTCCTCATACTGAAGCCTAAATAAGACACATCCTTTCTCACAGGCATGTATCTTCTCATAGGGCATCTTAAGAACACGGAGGATTTTTTCTGACTGGTACAGGTTTGGAGGTAGCACATGGCCTTTGGGTAGAAATCGTTCGAATACTGTCATCATCGCGTCGTAGCATTCTCTGCCCAAGTTGAGTTGAGCCTTCAAAGCCATTATTTGTGAGATGGCATCCAGCTGACAAAGCTCAGTGTGCTCGTGGAAGGGCGTTTTGAGGACTCAACATTTCGGTGAAGGCCTTTGTAGATTCCTCCATCTCCTCGTCCAGGAGTCGAGCATCGTCAAAGTCTTGCACCATGTCGTGGTCGGTACCATGCTCGTCGGTCGCGACAGCGAACCTCGGCTCACAGCACGTTAGGCGAGACTCACCATGTAATGTCGAGACCGTGTAACTAGGCATAAAACCAAACCTGCGAGGTCTTTACTCATTTCAAGCTCGTCCCTTTTTACGGTTATACTTAGCGAGCACGAGGCACCGGCTAAATTCACGGCCATTTACCGTCTGGCTCTAACAAACCCCTTGGTTTTTGTTAACCATTCCTTGGTCAAACTTTACGACTAGTGTAACGGTGTACATCCATGCACGATCACTCATATTGACTTCCCTCTGCACACACAAGAAATATATACATAATTAAGCAAATCATATCCATCAATTAATGGAGTTTGTTAGTTTTATTACGTCCATGCAACCTACGCTAATAGGTAAAGATAAGTCCTAATCCCACCGGTATGTGTAGATCGGGTTCGTTTTCCATGCTCTGCTCGGATCCGGCCAAAATTTTGGCAGCACCTCCCGTTGTTATCCTAATACGTCTCGACAATAGCGAGAGAATGTGTACGGAGAACAACGAGGAGGCCTTGACAAATTCTACATCGGATCGGAGCTGAGCATATGGAAAAGACCCAATCTACACATACCGGGTTATCCATGGATAACGTTGGACAATTGAAAGAATCACGATTATAAATATGCAAATGCATGCATATTTATAGATGTAACCCTTCGAGCGGGAGGCGCATAGTGGTTACCCATCTGCGATGATTGACACCTATAGTTAGCAAGTTTCATCGGCACAAAGACCGGAGCGAGCAAATGAAGGGAGGAGATGTCATGTGTGCTCCTGCGAGCAGAGGCGAGCTCGTCGAACACAGACCCTCATGACGGCGAAATAACTGCACATTTAAATCGAAAGATGAATAACATAGCAAGTATTAGACACCGAGGAACCCTCTAACCCGCTCGTCCCCGGGTAAACTAAATAGCAACTACCATCGGTGCAAGGTACATGGTGATCGGCATTGAACACTAGATCCACATCCCACAAGTGAAGCCGGTGCCCGGCGTCCATAACAATAGTTACAGTGGCCTATGATTGAACACCTTGGCGAATTTGTGCAGCAGCCTCTGCGATGAGGATTAAAGCCAAGTTTTGAAATTTCAAACAACCAAACCGACTTGAGTTAGTTTGGGTGTTTCAAGTTTCAACACTTAGCTTTCAATCGTCATCTCACGAGCTACTGCGCATTACAATGGTCGACCGCCATAACGCCGATAGCTGTTCTCTTTGGGCCTTGAGACCGTGTGTCACTTGTGGGGCGTGGATGTAGTATTCGACACCGGCGGCCACATGTACCTACATGCACTGACGATACTTGCTATTTAGGGTACCATCGACACCGAGGAACCCTCCTTTTCTTCTTCTTCTTCTTTCTCTTTTTTCCTTTTCTTCTTCTTCTTCTTCTTCTTCTTCTTCTTCTTCTTCTCCTTTTTCCTCTTCTTAAACCTAGCACTAACCTAAAACAAAACATGAAAAAACTACACCTAAACCTAAAAACTCAAAACTACACCTAACCCTAGCACTAACCTAAACCTAAAAACTCAAAACTACACCTAATTGAACCTAGCACTAACCTAAAACAAATCAAGAAAATAGAGAACAAAAAAACAGAAAAGAACGAGAAAAAATTACCTCGGGGAGGGGGGCGGGCAGGCGGGCGGTGCGGGGACCTCGGGAGGTCGGCACACAGGCGGCCAGCCTTGAGCCACTCCGCGATCTTGGCTGCAGAGGCGACGGAGGCTGCGGTGAGGCGACAGGCGTGAGGCGAGATGGTGGCCAGCGATAGAGGAGATCTTGAGCGCACAGGGAGAGAGAGGAAGAGAGAGAGGAGCAGCTCGGCCCGTTAAGTGGGCCTTCTTTGTCGTCTGATAGCATGAGGCAGCAGAGTGAAAGGCTGGCCCCGTCTCCTCTTTGCCGTCCATAAGCGGGCGGCAAAGGACTAACATTGTCGTCCACGGTGAGCGGCAAGTAATCACCTCTTTTGTCGTCGCTAGCGGACGACAAAAATCTGACCTAACCACGCGTGATTGCCACCAAGGCCCATCTGGATCTTTGTAAATGCGCCTTCTAGCTCTTTGCGTCGGTGGCCGATGGCAAGAAGCGGTGACGACAAATAGCATTTTTGCCATCTGCACTTTCTTTGCCGTATGCATTGTGGAAGTGGGCGACAAAGGCCTCTTGCCGTCTGTTTGGCGAGCAACAAAAGCGTGTGAGCGGCAAAATGCGATTCGATAGGGTTCTCTAATGATGTGATCTCGTTCATCAAATGACAACTCATGTCTATGGCTAGGAAACTTAACCATCTTTAATTAACGAGCTAGTCAAGTAGAGCCATACTAGTGACACTCTGTTTGTCTATGTATTCACATATGTACTAAGTTTCCGGTTAATACAATTCTAGCATGAATAATAAACATTTATCATGATATAAGGGAATATAAATAACAACTTTTATTATTGTCTCTAGGGCATATTTCCTTCACTTCTCCCATGTGCCCGCTATATAAATGTCTCTAGGCGCCGAGAAAGAACCACACCTCACCTCTGCTCTCTCCATCTCCTCCTTGCACAATACCCGTCATGGCCTCCGGCGAACAAAAGGAGTTCTCCGACATGGCAGCTGCCTTGATTGCCCAGCGAGCCAGCTCGATATAGGTTGGCTTGCCGGTAAACCCTTCGGATCCGGCGCCACCACCATCGCCATCGCCACCCCCTCCTTGCCGTCGGATCCGGCTGGGCGGCAAATCTCGGTGAATTCACCACGAGCAATGGCGGCAACGCGTCAGGCAGGTGGGAAAAGAAGCCATGTTGGCGGAGGCCGGCACGTCCGCGGCCACCGCGGACAGCGAGGAAAAATAGATCACGGGAGGTTGTCGTCGCTCGGTTCCCAGGAAGGCCACTGCCACCGCATCGCCGAGTTACATAGCCGGTGTGTTGCCCAGTGAGAAGGGGCATAGACCATATCGACCATCTTCCCCCACCCAAAAACCAACCCTGATCCGTGTTTCACGGAAGCGGCGAGAAGCTATTCTTCCCCTCTCGATGAAGCATATCCCTCGAGGGCAGTCCAACGTCTTTGGCTGCGGACATAGGAAGACATGTTGTGCAGTGGTGATCCCCATGACGGCCGTAGACTAGTTTAACCATGGTGTATAGTTGAATTAAAAATCTGAGCGCTTTCATCCCGTTTAAATGAAAATCATCTTCTTTGCATGTAATTTGTCATGTTTGTGTAAAGAGTGTTTGAAATGTATACGTGTAGCATTGGATGGTCGGCTCCGTATATGTGTTTGTAGTGGTCCCACTATCCACGAAGAATCGGTGTTTGGTTTCTGAATTGACATTGAAGAGGCCCTAAGTTCACTTAAAAATAATATTTGGTTTTTTTAGCCAATGAAGCGGAGCCTCAGCAAAAGAGGCACAAGGCCGGCCGCGGGCGAGTTCGCATACCAGGCGGCGGTGAGCATCACCTGACACCTGCCACAAACTTTCAAAAGGAAAAAAGCATCACCGGCCACATGTTCAGGGAACTAGTAATTGGGGCGTGCCATTGGCACGCCTCCTGAGCGTTCATGTGCGTTGATAGGTCTAGGTTGATCTTAGATGGCATTTATATACACCAAAAGTGATTTGACTAAGGGTGAATATGCTTTCTGACTTTAACCTCTGATGGATTCCATAGTTCATTACAAATTTGCTATTATGAGGATCACATGTGCTCTCTGCATAGTAAACTATCGTTAAACAAACCAAGACATGGAGCTCCTTAATGTTCTGGGCAGCTGACGCCATGGGAGAGACTTGCCTCCTTCCTGGATCTCCTTGTCAAGGGGTAGAAAGGGAGAAAAGTTCATTATTCACCTAGGGAGTGTATCTGCAAGCACGAAAGTCACTTCAATTTCCTCGGCAATTAGAAAATCATCGAAGCAGTTACTGAGTTAAAGATGAACCATGGTTGTGTTCTTTTAAGATCCCAAGAAGAAACAAATCATCCGCTTTTAAGATCCCAAGAAGAAAAGAATCATCCACAAGTTCTTGTCGACATAATTAGAACTTCCAAAGCTTCGATATACTTGACGGATCGACATGGTAGGAAACTAACTTGACACTATATTTATCATCAAGTTAGAGAATGAATTAGTGGACCATGATTAAAAGCTGCGAGATATTTGCATAGAAATTACGATATAATTAGTTGGAAGTTGGGCGTGAAAGTATAATCTAGAGTTCATGTATGCGATCCATTAATTAATATGACAAGGCAATATAAGCTAGGTCGAATTCTGATCCTAAACACGATTGCCAAAGTACCTATCATTTACATGAATTATATTAGTATTAATGGCAAAAAAGTAGTCCATGAATACAACAAAAGTAGTTGAATTGAAAGTGAAGCCTTGAGCACCACCTAATATTCATAGGAGCTGTTCTTGTCTTGTCAAAAATGTTTCCACTTGACTAAAGACACAGAGGCTAGGATCCTTGAGAAATAAACATCACAAAAATTGTTATTCGGTTTGAAAGAATGAGTCTGAGACTCCACAAATCCCCACCATAAGTAATAACAAGGTAAAGGAACAACAGATATTGCCTTCACTAAGCGAACTTATATAAACATACATCATGAGCTATCCTTCTTGGAAGAATGATCGAAGCCAACGAGTAACTACATAGCGAGCAATTTACAAGAACTCAATGATCATTGCGGCTTTATCTTCCAAATCCAGTTAGGTATCGAGGATCCACAGGCCCGGTGTAGCGCCCTCGATGCGGCTATATCTCCCGTGTCGAAGCACGACTTAGAAACATAACGCATTGAAAGCAATGTCGCAAGTGAGGTAATCTTCGCACAATCCATGTAATACATAAGGAAAGAGATACATAGTTGGCTTACAATCGCCACTTCACACAACTACATGAATAAAGCATTACATCATCTGAGATACAAACAAGGTCCGACTCTGGAACCAAAATAAAAGAAAGAACCCCAAATCGACAAAGGACCACGATCGACCCCAAGCTGGGCTCCACTCTTGATCAACTAGAGCGAAACAACACAAAGGGTAAGATCTTCATCGAGCTCCTCCTTGAGCTTGGTTCGTCACTGCTTTCGATAATATAGGCACTGCAAAGCTGGTTTTGGAAGTATCACGGTGAGCCACGGGGACTCGGCAATCTCGCACCAGCGAGATCAAGACTATTAAGCTTATGGGTAAGGTAAAGGCATGAGGTGGAGCTGCTGACAGCGACTAGCATATATGGTGGCTAACATACGCAAATGAGGCGAGAAGAGAAAGCAAAGCACGGTCGATAAAAGTATGATCAAGAAGTGATCCTATAGCAACCTCGTCAAGCATAACTCCAACACGTGTTCACTTCCGGACTCGCGGAAAGAGACCATCACGGTAACACAGCTTGTTGATGTATTTTAATTAAAATCGACTTGAGGTCTTACTGGCAGGGCGTTAACAAATTCCCATCGCCCATAACAGCAGACACGGCTTTGAAAGTTCAAATCCTGCGGGGTGTCCCAACAGCCCATGACAAGCTCTCACGGTCAGCGGAGGAATAGACCTCCACCCAAGACACTCCGTCGGACTCGGTATCCCGGTACAACAAGACATTTCGGCGAGGTAAAACTAAACCCGACAACACCGCCCGAATGTCTTGACAAGTCCCGATAGGAGCTGCACATATCTCTTTCTCGGGGCACACTCGGATGAGTCTAGCTCTGAGTAAAACCAACCCTCAAGTTTCCCGAGGTGGCCCATGGTATCTCGGTTCGGACCAACACTCGGAGGAACCTTGGCGGGGGGTTAAAATAAAGATGACCCTTAGTCTGCAGAACCCAAAGGGAAGAAAAGGGCTAGGTGAGGCAAATGGTAAAACCAATGTTGGGCATTCTTTGGAGAAAGCTTTACTTAAAGCCGATGTCAAGGGTTCCCATAATAGCCAACGTGTAAGGGGCGCAAAATCAGGGAACATAACACCGATATGGCGGAAACTAGGCGGCAAGTGGAACAAAACACCGGGCATAAGGCGAGCCTTCCACCCTTTACCAAGTATATATAGATGCATTAATTAAATAAGATATATTGTGATATCCCAACAAGTAAACATGTTCGGCCAGAGAACATCATCTCCATGTTCAACAAGGAACAATCTTCAATCTTCACTGACTAACAACGCTATAAAATTTGACAAAGCGGTAACATAGCCAATCAGCGGTTTGCTAGGAATGGTGCCAAGGTTAGAGGTTCATGGCAATTTGAGAGGCTGACCAGCAAATGGTAGGCATCGTAGCATTGGCATAGCAAAAGAGCGAGCAAACTAGCATAGCAAAGATAGTAGTGATTTCGAGGGTATGATCATCTTGCCTGCAAGGTTCTCAGAGTTGTCGAAGGCTTGATCCTCGTAGGCGTTCTCAACAGGCTCCTCATTCACGTACTCGTCTCCCGGCTTTACCCAAAGCAAGAACACAAGCAACGGAACCACAATCAAACAAGGAACAATGCACAAGCAATGTGATGCAATACATGACGTGCTATGCGAGATGTGATATGCAATGCATATGTATGCTCCGGAAGGAAAATGATGAACCGGGCATCAACTTGGCAAACCAAGTATGCCGCTGGAAAGATGGGATGATTTCGGGTGAAATCGATATAAAGATCACCGGAATCGGATGCACGGTTTGCAAATGACAAGCAAAACAAGAATGATGCAAAAGCTGCGTTTAACAGCCGATGCTACTTATACATAACACAAAACTATGCTCTGACACCCCAACATAAAAGCAAAGCATATGGCAGCGAACTACGGAGATGCTTAACAATAGAAAGACAGCGAGCTACGGCTAAATCACATCATAACATGTTCAAACAAGCATGGTGAAAGTGCTCAAAATATCAGGTTCACAGACTTAGTGAAAATACTAACATGCGAGGAATTAACATCGAGGAAGGCATGTTTAGAGCAAACAAACAACATGCTGAGGAACTTATAATAGCAAAGCAAGGCATGACATGATTCTACTCAAAGCATATATCAATAGTCCCTTACTGACCATAAGCCAAAAAGGACCTTAAGAAATGATGGCACCCATGTAAACATAGCAAGTTTTATTACAGATTTCAGACTTAGTGAAATATCAGGACATAGCAAAAACAGTTAACAGTAGGCATGTTTGTGAGCTCGAAGCACTCACTACAGAGCAATACATGGCATGGCAAGGCAACCAACAGTAAGAAGGCATGATTATGAAGCTAAGCATGGCAAGAGCAAGGTCATAGCATACGGATCAACTTCTAGCGACCCGTGAAAATTGAATCTCATGCAAACAATCTGTCGGGAAACATTTTCAAGCAACTTTGGAGCAAGAAATGAACATGTTCAGCAGGCTATAAATGCAACCAAGGGCATGAATGGATAGAGAGCAAGACATGTATATCAAATCATGTTTATAGAGCATCTCCAGATTATGCATAGAATGATTACTAGAAGCATGTTAACATGGCATCAAATTATAACAGAATCTGCCTAGCAAAGCGATATGACAACCACTCTACTTTACAAGCTCAATGCACTCAGCACACAACTCACAAAAATACAAGGTCAACACCCCTGGAAATATGGCATGGCCTAGTCCAACATTCATGTAGAGCTCATACTCATAAGATGCACACATAAATCATGGCAAAAATGACAAAATAGCTCAAACTGATAAGATTCTGAAACTAACGATCTGAAGCTATCTTCCAACAGCATTTCGGGCATCAAGATGAGCTCAAATGCAAATGATGCAATGGAATGAAATGATGTACTCTTGAGGCGAACAATTTGACATATTATCTGGCATAAAATGGAGCTACGGGTGCAGAGATGTGATCGTTGAAAATGCAAGAAAATTATCGAGAATCGGGGACTTAGCAGATTTGAGAGGGCCAAAGTCGACCCGGTTACCACGGACTTGAGGCAGGCGGAGATCTCGCGGAGATATGGAGGTGGCGGAGATGCTCGAGGGCCGGATCAGGGCTCCTCCGGCGGATCTCGCCGGATCCGGTCAGGAGGAACCTGACAATGAGCTTCGGCGAGCTCGAAGGTGCCTTGAAGCCGCCAGCAGCCGTATGTGACCTCCGGCAACCGGCAGCAGAAAATTGCAGCTGGTCGGAGTAAGCGTGCAGAGACTCCAGCCGTGAGGCCTTGTGGTAGTCTTCGCCAACTCCGGCGGGTATGAAAGCAGAGCCATGGCCAATGGCCAGGCAAAGCCGTGGTGTGGCAGCAGCCTTGTGGCGGCGTGTGGAGGCAATGGTGTGAGGCCTCAGGCCTCGAGGGCGCGCTGCAGGCTCATGCGTGGCAGCCTTGGAGTGGCAGCTTCAGCCCGTGGTGGTATGATTAGCGGAAGCGGCGGGGTGGCGTGGCGCCCGTGGTTGGCCGGGGGATGGCGGGCGTGTCAGCGTGGTGGCACGTCCATTGTCGTATGGAAGGAAAAATAGGGTTTGAAATCATCAGGATTTGGAATGGGGGTGTATAAATAGGCATAGAGGAGCTAGGAGAGTCAAATGAGGGCGGTTTTCGGCCTGCGATCGTGATCGAGCGGCCAAAGAGCATGGAGGGAGTTGCTGGGCTTTGGACCATTTGGAAGGGTGTTGGGCTGCGAACAAAAGGCCTTTGCGGTTACCGGTTAACCGTTGGAGTATCAAACGACCTCCAAATGGCACGAAACTTGTGGCGGTCTACGGTGTTATACCAAGGCCGCTTGGCAAACCTCGAACCATTCAGAAAAGTTTAATACCGCACACGAAAAGAGAGCGAGGGGCCAAGGGAACATAGGGCGCGGATTGCAAAAGCAGACAGCCAGGGAAAAAGGCTCGGATGCATGAAGCGAACATGTATGCAAAATGAAATGCACATGATGACATGATAAAATGCAAATGATGACATGGCAAAGTGCAACACATAAACAAATGACATGGCAACAACGGCGAATAAGCTGGCGGACACTGGCGCGCATCGGATCCGGGGTGTTACAACACTCCACCACTACGAGAGGATCTCGTCCGAGATCTAGAATGGCACCGGAGGAAAGCGGAAGAGAAAAGAAGAGGTAAAACTAAGTTGCTTCTTTGTGAGCAGGTGAAACCACGAACCTTGAGAGGTTGAGCAATTTAAAAGAAAATACAACGAGATGAGCGAGATTGCAAACAATCCGGTGAAAAGAGGAACAAGGAGTATTACGAGAACTTGAAGGTTGCAAAGACATTGAAATAAGGGCTTCGAGCGAAAAGAATATGACCACATCGGTATAATGAGATAGCCAAGGAACAAGAATGGCGAGAATTTGGACGACCTCCATTGAAAGAAGAAGGAAAACTTGATAAGATGAAAAGAAATTGAAGAGATGACCCAACACTCTGGTTAAATGGGTAAGCCGCGAAAAGAATCGACCCTCTGTCGATGATGATGAGTGAAGAAGCAACATCATAATGCCTCCGTAGAGAGAATAGAAGATAGATCATTGGAATAAAGGGGCGGAGAAGAAAATGACATCTTTGCCACAAGTGAACTTGGAAAGCATCCTTCCAAGAAGGTTAGAATGGAATTGTTGGAAAACCAACAGCGAAAAGAACAAGCTTGCGGTGGGCTTATGGAAAACATCTCAAAATGATGAGGTGACAACCGCCACTAATGGAAACAATTGATTGGTTGAGAACACCAAAGAGATGAAAAAAACTTCTTCACAGAGAGGATAGGAAAACTTCGGATCATTGATATGCACCACAAATAGCAATATTCCTAAGGGAAGGCTTTAGGTGAAATCTATACCAAGATAACTCCAATGAAGAGACTGATGGATTTAACATACCTCATTCTTGACAACAATATGAATCATGAAACAAGAAGGAAATTGTCAAGAGTGACGTAACACCATATCGAAAGATAAGATAGAAGGAATTGCACTCCGGATTACCATATTAAGAAAACTTGAGCTTCTTAGGAAAGAATCTCGATGAAAACTTTGAGAAGGAATTAAATCCTTGATGAACCACCATGTAGAGCCTCAATGAAGAACTCCGGTAAACAAAAGGAATGAAAAGAAAGAAATTGAAAACACAAGGTGAATCCTTGCAATGATTTAGATGGATCTTACGTGATAATTAGAGCTTGGAACTCGGGAAAAGAAAAGATGAAACAAGCTGAAAGCGAGAATTTATTCATCATGAACAAACTCAGGAAGAAAAAATTAATCACTTGGAGGAAACAAGAACAAAATTATGTTATGCTTATCCTTCACCAATTAAATTGATGACAATCAGCGGTTTGGCATACTACTTATTCTCGTAGAAAGGATTAAGAGATATGGGCGTAAACTTGAGAAGGTCTTGATGGAACCACGGTGGGATTGGAAAGAGCGAATTAATTAATATGATAACAACGAAGAGGAATGTTGAAAGAACCACGTAAGCATTGAAAATGAGCGTAGCAAATCGCAATCACCGGGAAGAATTGCAAAATGAATGAAGATACTTGATGGTATTTAGATCTGGATGAGCGAATAGATCACGAGTGATTAGAGAATACTTGAATGATGCCGGTAAGATTTGGAGAGCGAGAGCTGAAAGTTGAGAATGAATAATCTGAATTGATGGACTCGGGATGACAAGCGAGAAGACTCTTGAATATCTCTGATGGGTAAAAAGATTCTCACAATCGAAAACAATTATGAGAGGATGGCGACAAGCTAGCACCATGAATCTTGAAGAGAATAGAGCAAGATTAAAGAAACTCTTCTTGGTCTTCAAATGATGAGAATGACAACGAAAAACACCACCAAAATTATTGAGGCACACGGAAGAATCAAAAGAGGTTGAGCCAACTATGAAAAGAATATGAAAGATCTTGGAGAAAAGCATTTGGTGATGATAACTCATTCTTCGTCGAACTTGGAGAAGAATTTAGGATAGCTCAGGAAAAATAGAAGAGTCGGGTAAGATCACGGTAAAAGACACGTGGGTTAGGGCCCTCAAAAGAAAACACCGTTGAAATGATTTAAAGAGATATTGCACGGTTGAATTAAATGACTTGAATGAGATACCAATCTCGAAAGAGCTTGACGAATCGAGTGGAAACCACGAATCTTGAGATATCTTGAGCACTCGGCATAACAAATAGCGAGAAGTAGAATGATAATGAGGTGCCTTTGGTATGAGAAAGCATTAGAAATGAGGAAAGAATATGATGAATATCGAAAGCTTGAATTGGATCCACGGAGAAGAAACAACAATGAAGGATGATGATCTAGTAGAACATCTTCTTGAGAACCACTGGTAAGAACATTGTGGAAAAGAATGGAGAAACTTCACAAAATAAAAGGATACTTGGTAAAGAAATCTTAGTCCTTGAGGAAAAAAGGGTGGGTGGGCGGGAAAAAACAAAAGCTGACTTGGAGCGGATGAAACAAACACCGTTGAGAAGAAATGATAATTGGTCTTCTTGATGTTGAAGTGATCGGATCCACTTGAAGAAAACACGCCCGGTTGAAAAGGATTGACATGACAATCTCAATTGTCGAGACGGATTAGTATTCACATCGGATGTATGAGAACACCATTTAGGAAAGGTATGGAATCAACACTTGACATTGAAGCAACTCGAATACCACAACTCAAAACAAAAACAAAGGATTGGCTTGCGAGAATAAGCGGAACAAACATATGATAGAGATTTAGTCAGAAGTTTTAGTGGTGGGGCCTACGGGCTCAATCGTGCTGACACCATCATGTACAAAGCGATGCACATGACATCTGAAGCGTCCCAGTCGGCATAGCCAAGGACTCTTTAAGACCTGTGAGACCCTTTATAAAACCAACCGTGAATAGGCGGACCACTAGGCGTCGAACCCCAATTTCATATCATACATCCGTCGGAAAGATATCCTAAGAGCTACTTGAATTCCCACCTATGAAACTCCGAAATTTTACGGTTATGCAATCGGTGTTGGGGATCTGAGGGCAATATATATCTCACACAAACTAACAATCCCTACATCCATTTGTATCCATCAAGTCGACACATAACCAAGAAACCTTGAAATCGTCTACCTCAACCTTGAAAAGCATCAGTTATACAAGTCATGGCAATACTCGTACTCACCTCGATCTTTGGGTTAGCGGGATTATCTCACCAACAAGCATAAAGAGATTTTCGATGTCGGCGTACTAAACTCGGGTATTCGAGCTGCAGCGATAAAATTATGGCAACAACACCTCGGAGCTCAACTCCGGGAACTGCCACAACCCTAAATGTCGGGGAGCAACCAAGACAATGTTCTCGTCATAAGAATATCGGAGCGATTCAAGATACCAGCGTGATCCTAAAAAAATTTAGTGAAATTTGAGAAGAAGAGTCAAAACTCTCGTCGGGATACCTCACCGGAAGGTCGAAGGTGGGGAGTAAAGAATTCCTAAACTCTCCGATATATATAATCCTAAATGACTCAAAACATTTTTTCTAGACACAACTCGGCCACTAAAAGCGATCAAGCGGTGGGGGCTCCTAAGGTCGGGGATGGCTCGATTACCAACTTATAGCGCCCTCGATCGGCTATATCTCCCGTGTGAAACACGACTTAGAGCATAACCGCATTGAAAGCAATGTCATAAGTGAGGTAATCTTGCACAATCCATGTAATACATAAGGAAAGAGATACATAGTTGGCTTACAATCGCCACTTCACACAACTACATGAATAAAGCATTACATCATCGAGATACAAACAAGGTCCGACTACAGAACCAAAATAAAAGAAGAACCCCAAATCGACAAAGGACCACTGATCGACCCCAAGCTGGGCTCCCTCTTGATCAACTAGAGCGAAACAACACAAAGGTAAGATCTTCATCGAGCTCCTCCTTGAGCTTGGTTGCGTCACACCTTTCGATAATATAGGCACTGCAAACTGGTTTTGGAAGTATCTGGTGAGCCACGGGGACTCGGCAATCTCTTTGCGAGATCAAGACTATTAAGCTTATGGGTAAGGTAAAGGCATGAGGTGGAGCTGCGACAGCGACTAGCATATATGGTGGCTAACATGCATAAATGAGGCGAGAAGAAAGGCAAAAGCACGGTCGATAAAAGTATGATCAAGAAGTGATCCTATAGCAACCTCGTCAAGCATAACTCCAACACGTGTTCACTTCCCGGACTCCATGGAAAGAGACCATCACGGTAACACCTTGATTGATGTATTTTAATTAAAATTGACTTGGTCTTCTGGCCGGACGTTAACAAATTCCCATCTGCCCATAACATTGCAGCACGGCTTTGAAAGTTCAAATCCTGCGGTGTCCCAACAGCCCATGACAAGCTCTCACGGTCAGCGGAGGAATAGACCTCCACCCAAGACACTCCGTCGGACTCGGTATCCGGTCTGACAAGACATTTCGGCAGGGTAAAACTAAACCAACAACACCGCCGAATGTGCGACAAGTCCCGATAGGGCTGCACATATCTCTTTCTCGGGGCACACTCGGATGAGTCTAGCTACTGAGTAAAACCAACCCTCAAGTTTCCCAAGGTGGCCCCATGGTATCTCGGTTCGGACCAACACTTTCGGAGGAGAACTTGGGGGGGTTAAAATAAAGATGACCCTTAGTCTGCAGAACCCAAAGGGAAAGAAAAGGCTAGGTGAGGCAAATGGTAAAACCAATGTTGGGCATTCTTTGGAGAAGCTTTACTTAAAGCGAGCTGTCAAGGGTTCCATAATAGCCAACCGTGTAAGGGCGCAAAATCAGGAACATAACACCGATATATAGCGGAAACTAGGCGAAGAGTGGAACAAAACACCGGGCATAAGGCGAGCCTTCCACCCTTTACCAAGTATATATAGATGCATTAATTAAATAAGATATATTGTGATATCCCAACAAGTAAACATGTTCGGCCGAGAACATCATCTCCATGTTCAACAAGGAACAATCTTCAATCTTCTGCAACTAACAGCGCTATAAGAGAAATTGAGCAAGCGGTAACATAGCCAATCAGCGGTTTGCTAGGAATGGTGCCAAAGGTTAGAGGTTCATGGCAATTTGAGAGGTGACGACAAATGGTAGGCATCGTAGCATTGGCATAGCAAAAGCGAAACAAACTAGCATAGCAAAGATAGTAGTGATTTGAGGTATGATCATCTTGCGCAAGGTTCTCGAGTTGTCGAAGGCTTGATCCTCGTAGGCGTTCTCAACAGGCTCCTCATTCACGTACTCGTCTCGGCTTTACCCAAAGCAAGAACACAAGCAAGCGGAACCACAATCAAACAAGGAACAATGCACAAGCAATGTGATCGATACATGACGTGCTATGCGAGATGTGATATCTGATGCATATGTATGCTCGGAAGGAAAATGATGAACCGGGCATCAACTTGGCAAACCAAGTATGCATTTGGAAAGATGGGATGATTTGGTGAAATCGATATAAAGATCACGGAATCGGATGCACGGTTTGCAAATGACAAGCAAAACAAGAATGATGCAAAGCTGCGTTTAACGACCCGATGCTACTTAGCACGCAACACAAAACTATGCTCTGCACCCAACATAAAAGCAAAGCATATGGCGGCGAACTACGAGGAGATGCTTAACAATAGAAGAGCAGCGAGCTACGGCTAAATCACATCATAACATGTTCAAACAAGCATGGTGAAAGTGCTCAAAATATCGAGGTTCACGAGACTTAGTGAAAATACTAACATGCGAGAATTAACATCGAGGAAGGCATGTTTAGAGCAAACAAACAACATGCTCTGAGGAACTTATAATAGCAAAGCAAGGCATGACATGATTCTACTCAAAGCATATATCAATAGTCCCTTCTGACCATAAGCCAAAAGGACCTTAAGAAATGATGGCACCCATGTAAACATAGCAAGTTTTATTACAGATTTCAGACTTAGTGAAATATCGGGACATGGCAAAAAGCAGGTTAGCAGTAGGCATGTTTGTGAGCTCGAAGCACTCACTCTGAGCAATACATGGCATGGCAAGGCAACCAACAGTGAGAAGGCATGATTATGAAGCTAAGCATGGCAAGAGCAAGGTCATAGCATACGGATCAACTCTAGCGACCCGTGAAAATTGAATCTCATGCAAACAATGCATGGAAACATTTTCAAGCAACTTTGGAGCAAGAAATGAACATGTTCAATGAGGCTATAAATGCAACCAAGGGCATGAATGGATAGAGCAAGACATGTATATCAAATCATGTTTATAGAGCATCTCCAGTTATGCATAGAATGATTACTAGAAGCATGTTAACATGGCATCAAATTATAACGAATCGCCTAGCAAAGCGATGTAATGACCACTCTACTTTACAAGCTCAATGCACTCGGCACACAACTCACAAAAATACAAAATTGACACCCACGGAAATATGGCATGGCCTAGTCCAACATTCATGTAGAGCTCATACTCATAAGATGCACACATAAATCATGGCAAAAATGACAAAATAGCTCAAGCGATAAGATTACGAAACTAACGATCTGAAGCTATCTTCCATGACATTTGAGGCGTCAAGATGAGCTCAAATGCAAATGATGCAATGGAATGAAATGATGTACTCTTGAGGCGAACAATTTGACATATTATCTGGCATAAAATGGAGCTACTGGTGCGAGAGATGTGATCGTTGAAAATGCAAGAAAATTATCGAGAATCGGGGACTTAGCAGTTCGAGAGGGCCAAATCAGCCCGGTTACCTGCGGACTTCAATGATAGGAGATCTCGCCGGAGATAGTGGAGGTGGCGGAGATGCTCAGAGACGCCGGATCAAGAGCTCCTCCGGCCGGATCTCGCCGGATCCGGTCAGGGAAGCCTGACAAGCTTCAGCCAGCTTCAGGCAGCCTTGGCCCAGTATTGTGGCCATGTGCCTCCAGCAACCATGCAACAGGCCTTGGCTGTGAGTCAGTGTGTGTGAGACTCGGCCGTGAAGGCCTTGTGTAGTCATGCGAACTCCGTGCAAGTATGAAAGCCGAGGCCATGAGCAGTGTGTGAAGCCCATGTGGTGGCCAGCCGTGGTGTGTGCGAGAAACAGCCAGGCGGCTCAGACCTCGGGGCCAGCTGCAGACTCATGGTGTGGCCAGTGTGGCTCAGCCCGTGTGGCTTGATTAGCGGAGGCCAGGTGGCGTGGCGCCCATTGGTTAGCCGGAGGGCGTGGCGGCCGGGCGTGTCCGTGTGGTGAACTTGTCCGGCCTGTGTGAGAGGAAAAATAGGGTTTGAAATCATCAAGGATTTGGAATGGGGGTGTATAAATAGGCATAGAGGGAGCTAGGAGAGTCAAATGAGGCGGTTTTGACCTTGATCGTGATCGAGCGGCCAAAGAAGCATGGAGGGAGTTCTTGGGCTTTGGACCATTTGGAAGGGTGTTGGGCTGCGAACAAAAGAGGCCTTTGCGGTTACGGTTAGTTGGAGTATCAACGACCTCCAAATGGCCGAAACTTGTGGTGATCTAGGTGTTATACCAAGGCAGCTTGGCAAACCTCGAACCATTAAAGAAAGTTTAATACCCGCTACGAAAAGAGACGAGGGGCCAGGGGAACATAGGGCCGGATTGCAAAAGCAGACAGCGGGGAAAAAGCTCGGATGCATGAGGCGAACATGTATGCAAAATGAAATGCACATGATGACATGATAAAATGCAAATGATGACATGGCAAAGTCTGACCATAAACAAATGACATGGCGACAATGGCGAATAATGGCGGACGCTGGCGCATCGGATCAAAGTGTTACACCGAAGAATTGTCCACGATGTAATTTTTGCCCATATTACGAGATCACCTCCGGTTATATTTGTTGCACATGTGCACTACCTAATAGCACCTCAACCACACAGCGCCATAAGCGTATGTCGATTTCTCGGTGACCATCATGGTGTCGCATATTACGATCAAATGAGAAAAAGCTGGATCAACACTTTGTACATCGAAAAACGGTAAAAATTGCGAATAAATAGCGATGGGCGAGGCGAACCAAGTGGAAGTGAGAGTAAAAGCGTATAAAACCATTAAACCGGTAAAAATTAGAGGATGGTAGTGAGTTATTATATATCTAGTCACAAGATGCATTACACATATAGATAACATCTCTTGTGTTTAAATATACATCTGATGACGAACTGACTATTTTAAGAAAGTGTCACTTTTAGTCAGAGAAGGCAGCGGGGATAAGCCCTATCGAGACTACGAGAGGCGATGAGGATGTCGCCGATCCTCGAACCTTTACCCATCACAACCTTCATTGTGTACCGGTTGAATTATATAAGATTGGTTTTCTTATTTAAAGTGCACTTTGAGTTAGATATATTACCTTAAACTCTATCTAATTGTGCCTGATGTCGACATGCAATTCTTAAGAAACAAGGCGAGAAGAATTTCATTAGCATGAAGAAGAAAAGATTGTGGTGATGATAATCCGGGAATTATAAAGTAACCAAGAGTGTTGAAGGAATTGTCCAAAGGTAAGGAAGTATCCTTGACCAACCTTTTGTTAAGATCTAGAACTTGATTATGTATCTTTGGAATTTAAGTCACTTGAGTAATAGGTGCAACACAACTTTGTTTAAACATTATCTTGATTAATAATTGCAAAAGTATTAACAATATAGGAGACCAAACTTGGAAGCGTGACGAATGCTATCAACTTTACATCGGATACTTCCATGATGTGTTGTGTGTATGGTTCCAACACCTCTGAGAATTCCATATGTGTTTGATGGAATGATTCCATTGTAGACCTATATTAATTCTCACATAGAACATTAGTTGAACAATCAAGCTAGCAAGTGTATATCATGTTTCCTCGGTGTGTTATACTTAGGACATGCATGGTACATGGAAGCAAATAAGGAATTTTGAGAATAGGAGAAATTTGGTTTATATTTACTCTTTTAAGGTATAGGTAAGATGATATTTTAGGGTTATTTTTGTCGAGTATATTATATTTTATAATAAACATCTCACAAGAATGAAAGCTGTGGAATTAAGCTTTTCATGTTTTCTAAGGGCCTCGATACAAGAACCATGATGCGATGTTATTCTTTTAACCCCTCAAATTTGATAATTTGTGCCTAATTTTCAATAACAACCTTGAGATAAGTTAAAGTGATGTAGATTTATGACTATACACTTAAACTACAAAAGCGACTTTGACTTTACATATAGTAAGTCTTGCTAAATGGTCATGTAACTACAGATCTTAAGAAAAAGCAGTGAAAGCGCCCTAATCATTTCAATTTTTAGTACACAAATGTTCTTTCTTTGCTACGAAGATTTGGATTTTTATATTATTTTTAGAATGAAAACCATAGGATGGTATGCTACAATCGCAGTTTCACTCTTTATCGGTGTATGTATGATTGTTGTACTATAAATCTTGGGGTTGCTCCTTTTCCTTCGATATTGTTGTGAATATGATTGAGAAAACACAGGAATATATTACTCTGATAGAATATTATATTTGTAATAATTATTAATACATACATGGCATTTGGGAAAACAATAACTTCACATGGTAATCTCTACAAGCGTGGAGCACTCACCCTTAGTCTTGACCATTGTAGCGGCTATGCTTATCTGAGAGCATCTTGAAGCTAAAATAGCAGGGGAGGTATGAGAAAATATAAGCACATCTGCACACACAAGGTAAATATATGTCGAGGAATATACACGCACATGGATGGTATGGAAGAAGAACAACCAAAATCACGAAGCAACTGCGATATGTTGTGTGTATGTGGAGAAGAACAACTGAAAATCCTGATGACATGGTATACAAACATGATGAAACAAATCTCAAATTGGTAAACCAATACAAGCATATCAATGTCAAATAGAAAGAAATTTTGTTTCTTAAAGGATATCATACTATTTCAGCCAGTGGAACCGAGAAAGCCCTTTTTCCGCAGTCTTTACAGAGTATATCCTGGAGCAATCAGGCAGGCGGCAGCATAAATCCTTCAGTCAATGGAAAGAACGAAATTAGAATGAGAGAAATTGTGTACCTGGCATCGGTTCGGTATTCCTCAGGAAGTTCTTCTGCAGCCAGCAAGCCGTCGAGCATTCAAAATACACCTACAGAGAAAAAGAGGATATGGACTTCACATTAAATTTGTTCGCTTTGCTTTTAAAAGAAATGTGGCATTAATACAGAGGAAATTGTTAACTCGAAAACAATAGCTTCTGAAATTTCTAAATTTCATGAGATAGAAGAACACAATCATAAGAAATGCAGAAACAGTTTTGGCATCAAGTGGCACAACTTACCGTCACATCTCCCAAGGATTTTCTGCAGATTGGAACCTCCCGAATCCCAACACCAGCATCTCCCCGCCGACTCGTCTTCGTATGGCGACGGCGACTCTGGCAACTCCGACACGTCGGACAGCGGCGGGAACGGCCCGTGGGCACCGGATCTTCTCTACCTGACGGCCTTGTGGCGGCTCAGGCGCAGCTGCCAGCCCCGTGCTCCTTCAGACGAGGGAGAGGCGGTCAAGGAGGAGGGATGGTGGAGGGCTGGAGCTCGGCTATGAGAGAGAACAGGGACGACAAGGCGAGGAGAAGTGGCGGACGCGGCGGCGCCGGGGCGCGGAAGAGTGATGCGGACGCAGACGCGGCGGAGGTAGGAGACTCGCACTCTCTTTCTCCCCAGATCCGACGAGGCGACGACGACGATGGAAGAAGATGCGGCGGCTGCGTTGGCGTGCGGTGCGAGAGGTTGCGTGTGCGGAAGAACGAGAGAGGTGCGTTGCGTGCGCTGCGCTCGATACCGGAGGAAGTTGCCTCGAATTTCCTGCGCTGATTATTTTTCCTTTCACCAGCGACAGTTAATCTTTGGACGTGGCATAGGCGAGTCGCCCTTACCGCCACTGTTAAAGGGTTTAATGTACGACCAGGGTGCGGCGACGGCCGTGGCAGTAACAACGAGCCCAGCCACGCGCAGCGTCCATGTACCAACACCGTCGTCGGCGCGGTCATTCTCGATGGGTTGGGCTCTGATAGCGCCATGAGCTGTAAGCTGTTAGTATTACTCCGATAGCTAGTAAGTAACTAGTAAGCTGGTCTTTGGAATGATAGCCGTCTTTTCTTGCATGATTGCATCTCATCACCACCGATGGCGGTACTACCATGTCTTCCATTTTCTTTTTGTTGTGTCGTGTGCATTAACTTCCAAGTCTTTTTTGTTAGAGGTAAAAGTACCACAGGTCCTACAACTTGCATATAATGTGATGACTTAGTCCTACAACAAGTAAACTAAGTAGTCCTTGAACTTGCACACAATGTGTAAATTTAGTCTGAGCCAATCGAGGCGGCCAAGTGGCGCCAGGTTGGGAGCGTAGTAATTTCAAAAATTTCCTCGCACACGCAAGATCATGGTGATGCATAGCAGAGAGGAGAGTGTTGTCTCGTACCCTCGTGACCCGAGCGAAGCGATCTGGCGTAGAGGAAGTAGTCGTCGTTCTCCTCGCGATCCGACCGATCCGGCGCCGTTACTCCGGCGCCCCGAGTTCTTGACACACGTACAGCTCGATGGCGTCCCTCGTACTCGATCCAGCCGAGTGTCGAGGAGAGTTCGTCGACCTGACGGCGTGGTGGCGATCTTGATGTTTCACCGGCGCGAGGCCGCCTAAGCAGCGACGGTATAACCGAGGTGGAATATGGTGGAGGGGGCGCGCTGCGGCTAAGAGCGATCCGTAGATCAACTTGTGTGTTCTAGGGTGCCCCCCCTTATATATAAAGGAGGAGGGGGAGGGGCGGCCGGCCTAGCTAGGCGGCGGGAGAGTCCTACTCCTCTGGGAGTAGGACTCCCCTTTCCTAGTTGGACTAGGATTCGGGGAGGAAAGAGAGAGAGAGGGGCGGCCCCTTCTCCTAGTCCTAGTAGGACTAGGGGGAGGAGGCTTGTGACCACCTAGGGCTGGCCCTTCTCCTTTCCTCTAAGGCCCATCGAGGCCCATTTACCTCCGGGGGTTCGGTAACCTCCGGTACTCGATAAATTCCGTTTTACGGAACCATTCGAACTCCAAACATAGGCTTCAATATATCAATCTTTATGTCTCGACCATTTGAGACTCCTCGTCATGTCGTGATCACATCCGGGACTCGAACTTCTTGGTACATCAAAATACATAAACTCATAATAAGCATCGCCGAAACCTTAAGCGTGCGGACCCTACGGTTCGAGAACAATGTAGACATGACCTAGAACTATTCACGGTCAATAACCAACAGCGGGACCTGGATGCCCATATTGGTTCCTACATATTCTCTGAAGATCTTTATCGGTCGGACCGCATAACAACATCGTTGTTCCTTTGTCATCGGTATGTTACTTGCGAGATTCGATCGTCGGTATCAATACCTAGTTCAATCTCGTTCTGCGGCAAGTCTCTTTACTCGTTCGTAATACATCATCTCACAACTAACTCATTAGTTGTAGTGCTTACAAGGCTTGATGATGTGCATTACGAGAGGGCGAGAGATACCTCTCAGAGCAATCGGAGTGACAAAACCTAATCTCGAAATCGCCAACCCAACATACGCCTTTGGAGACACTGTAGTACTCCTTTATAATCACCCGATTCGTTGTGACGTTTGGTAGCACCAAAGTGTTCCTCCGATAAGCAGGAGTTGCATAATCTCATAGTTACGAGGAACATGTATATGTCATGGATAAAAGCGGTAGCAACATACTAAGCGATCGTGTGCTAAGCTAAGGGAATGGGTCATGTCAATCAGATCATTCTACTAATGATGTGACCTTGTTAATCAAATAACAACTCTTTGTTCATGGTTAGGAAACATAACCATCTTTGATTAACAAGCTAGTCTAGTAGAGGCATACTAGTGACATATTGTTTTGTCTATGCATTCACACATGTATCATGTTTCCGGTTAATACAATTCTAGCATGAATGATAAACATTTATCATGAAATAAGGAAATAAATAATAACTTTATTATTGCCTCTAGGGCATATTTCCTTGATCTCCCACTTGCACTAGAGTCAATAATCTAGATTACATAGTAATGATTCTAACACCCATGGAGTCTTGGTGCTGATCATGTTTTGCTCGTGGAAGAGGCTTAGTCAGCAGTGCGCAACATTGAGATCCGTATGTATCTTGCAAATCTCTATGTCTCCCACGGACTAAGTCCGGATGGAATTGAGCGTCTCTTGATGTGCTTGGTCCTCTTGTGAAATCTGGATTCCCCGCTAAGGCAATTGCTCGATATTGTCACGAGAAGATTTTCATTGGACCCGATGCACTAGGTATGACACCTAGATGGGATATGAACTCCTTCATCGAGACTCCTTCATTAGCTGCTTCGAAGCTGCTATGTATTCCGCTTCACATGTAGATCCCTTCTGACGCTTTGTTTAGAACTGCACCAAGCCGCGGCTCCTCCGTTTAGTGTAAATCGTATCCGGTCTGCGATTTAGAATCGTCCGGATCGGTGTCAAAACTTGCATCAGCGTAACCGTTTACGATGAGCTCTTTGTCACCTCCATATCTGAAACATATCCTTAGTCCTTTTCGGGTATTTGGGATGTTCTTGACCGCTGTCGATGATCCACTCTGGATTACTTTGGTACCTCCTGCTAGGCTTATAGCAAGGCACACATCAGGTGCAGTACCAGCATTGCATACATGATAGAGCCTATGGCTGAAGCATAGGAACATCTTTCATTTTCTCTCTATCTTCTGCGGTGGTGGGCATTGAGTCTTACTCAACTTCACACCTTGTAACACGAGGCAAGAACCCTTTCTTTGCTTGATCCATTTTGAACTTCTTCAAAATCTTGTCAAGGTATGTGCTTTGTGAAAGTCAATTAAGCGTCTTGATCTATCTCTATAGATCTTAATGCCCAATATGTAAGCAGCTTCACGAGGTCTTTCATTGAAAAACTCTTATTCAAGTATCCCTTTATGCTATCCGAAATTCTATATCATTTCCGATCAGCAATATGTCATCTACATATAATATCGAAATGCTCTGAGCTCCACTCACTTTCTTGTAAATCTGAGGCTTCTCCAAAGTGCTGTACAAACCCAAATGCTTTGATCACACTATCAAGCGTTTATTCTAACTCGAGATGCTTGCACAGTCCATAGATGGATCATTGGAGCTTGCACACTTTGTTAGCTCCTTTGGATCGATAAAACCTTACGGTTGCATCATATACAACTCTTCTTCGAAATCCATTCAGGAATGCAGTCTTTACATCCATTTGCCAAATTTCATAATCATAAAATCGGCAATTGCTAACATGATTCGAGACGGACTTAAGCATCGCTTCTGGTGAGAAGGTCTCATCGTAGTCAATCCCTTGAACTTGCGAAAACCCTTTGCGACAAGTCGAGCTTTATAAACGATAACATTACCGTCGGCGTCGGTCTTCTTCTTGAAGATCCACTTGTTTTCTATTGCTTGCCTACCCTCGGGCAAGTCAACCAAAATCCATACTTTGTTTTCATACATGGATCCCATCTCAGATTTCATGGCCTCAAGCCATTTTGCGAATCTGGGCTCACCATCGCTTCTTCATAGTTCGTAGGTTCATCATGATCTAGTAGCATGATTTCGAACAGGATTACCGTACCACTCAGTGCGGATCTTACTCTGGTTGATCTACGAGGTTACGTAGTAACTTGATCTGAAGTTTCATGATCAACATCATCAACTTCCTCACTACTTGGTGTAGGTGTCTCGAAACCGGTTTACTGCGACGAACTACTTTCAAGTAAGGAGAAGGTACTATTACCTCATCAAGTTCCACTTTCCTCCCCTCACTTCTTTGAGAGAAACTCCTTCTCTAGAAAGGATCCATTCTTAACAACGAATGTCTTGCCTTGGATCTGTGATAGAAGGTGTACCCAACTGTCTCCTTTGGGTATCCTATGAAGACACATTTCTCCGATTTGGGTTCGAGCTTATCGGGTTGAAGCTTTTTCACATAAGCATCGCATCCCCAAACTTTAAGAAAGCGACAACTTTGGTTTCTTGCCAAACCATAGTTCATAAGGTGTCGTCTCAGCAGTTCGGCGGTGTTCTATTCGGTGTGAATCGGCCGTCTCTAGAGCATAACCCCAAAGCGATAGCGGTAAATCTGTAAGAGACATCATAGATCGTACCATATCTAGTAAAATCACGATTCTGACGTTCGGACACACCATTCTGTTGTGGTGTTCGGGTGGCGTGAGTTCTTGAAACTATTCGCATTGTTTCAAATGTAGACCAAACTCGTAACTCAAATATTCACCTCCACGATCGGATCGTAGAAACTTAATTTTCTTGTTACGATGATTTTCAACTTCACTCTGAAATTCTTTGAACTTTTCAAGCGTTTGGACTTATGTTTCATTAAGTAGATATACCCATATCTGCTTAAGTCATCTGTGAAGGTGAGAAAATAACGATATCATACGAGCCTCAACATTCATCGGACCACATACATACGTATGTATGATTTCCAACAAATCTGTTGCTCTCTCCATAGTCTGGGAGAAGCGGTGTTCTAGTCATCTTGCCCATGAGGCACGGTTACATAAGTGCCAAGTGATTCATAATCAAGTGACTCCAAAAGTCCATCGATATGGAGTTTCTTCATCGCTTTACACCGATATGACCTAAGCGGCGATTGCCACAAATAAGTTGCACTATCATTATCAACTCTGCATCTTTTGGTTTCAACATTATGAATATGTGTATCACTACTATCGAGATTCATCAAAATAGACCATTCCTCAAGGGTGCATGACCATAAAGATATTACTCATATAAATAGAACAACCATTATTCTCGATTTAAATGAATAACCGTCTCGCATCAAACAAGATCCAGATATAATGTTCATGCTCAGCGCGAGGCACCAAATAACAATTATTTAGGTCTAAAACTAATCCGAAGGTAGATGTAGAGGTAGCGTGCCGACCGCGATCACATCGACTTTGGAACCATTTCCCAGCGCATCGTCACCTCGTCCTTTGCGAGTTAAGCAATCCGTAGTCCTGTTTGAGTTGCAAATATTAGCAGAACCGATATCAAATACCAGTGCTACTCGAGCTCTAGTAAGGTACACATCAATAACATGTATATCACATATACCTTTGTTCACCTTGCCATCCTTCTTATCCGCCAAATACTTGGGGCAGTTCCGCTTCGATGACCGATCGCTTGCGGTAGAAGCACTCGATTTCAGGTTTAGGGCCGGACTTGGGTTTCTTCTCTGACGACAACTTGCTTCTTGTTCTTCTTGAAGTTCCTTCTTCTTCCCTTTGCCTTTCTTCTTGAAACTAGTGGTCTTATTGACCATCAACACTTGATGCTCCTTCTTGATTTCTACCTCCGCATGCCTTTAGCATTGCGAAGAGCTCGGTATAGTCTTTACTAACCCTTGCATATTATAGTTCATCACGAAGCCTTTGTAGCTTGGTGGCGGTGATTGAAGAATTACATCAATGACACAATCATCCGGAAGATTAACTCCCAATTGTGTCAAGTGATTGTAGTACCGGACATTACGAGTATGTGCTCACTAACGAACTATTCTCCTCCATCTTGCAGCTATAGAACTTATTGGAGACTTCATATCTCTCAATCCGGGCATTACATTTGGAATATCAACTTCAACTCTGGAACATCTCATATGCTCCATGGCGTTCAAAGCGTCGTTGAAGTCGGTTCTAAGCCGTAAAGCATGGCTGCTTGAACTATAGAGTAGTCATCAGCTTTGCTCTGCGGGCGTTCATAACATCTGCGGTTGCATTAGCGGCGACGAACTGGCACCTAGCGGTGCATCGGGGCGTAACTCTTACGTGCAGACAATGAGGATAATCCTCAAATCACGGACCCGATCCGTGTAATTGCTACCATCATCTTTCAACTTTGCTTTCTCAAGGAGCGCATTAAAATTCAACGGAACAACAGCCACGAGCCATCTATCTACAATCAAACATAAACAAGCAAGATACTATCAGGTACTAAGTTCATGATAAATTTAAGTTCAGTTAATCATATTACTAAAGAACTCCCACTTAGAAAAACATCTCTCTAGTCATCTAAGTGATCACGTGATCCAAATCAACTAAACCATAACCGATCATCACGTGAAATGGAGTAGTTTTCAATGGTGAACATCTTATGTTGATCATATCTACTATATGATTCACGCTCGACCTTTCGGTCTCCGTGTTCGAGGCCATATCTGCATATGCTAGGCTCGTCAAGTATAACCGAGTATTACTGCGTGTGCAAAACTGGCTGCACACCGTTGTAGATGGACGTAGAGCTTATCACACCGATCATCACGTGGTGTGCAGGCACGACGAACTTTGGCAGCGGTGCATACTCGGGAGAACACTTCTTGATAATTTAGTGAGAGATCATCTTATAATGCTACCGTCGATCAAAGCAAGATAAGATGCATAAAGGATAAACATCACATGCAAATCAATATAAGTGATATGATATGGTCATCATCATCTTGTGCTTCATGATCTCCATCTTGTAGCACCACCATGATCACCATCGTCACCGGTAGCGACACCTTGATCTCCATCGTAGCATCGTTGTCGTCTCGCCAAACTTATGCTTCTCGACTATCGCTACCGCTTAGTGATAAAGTAAAGCATTACGAAGCGATGCATTGCATACAATAAGCGACAACCATATGGCTCCTGCCGATTGCCGATAACCGGTTACAAAACATGATCATCTCATACAATAAAATATAGCATCACGTCTTGACCATATCACATCACAACATGCCTGCAAAAACAAGTTAGGCGTCCTCTACTTTGTTGTTGCAAATTTTACGTGGCTGCTACGGGCTTAAGCAAGAACCAGTCTCACCTCGCATCAAAACCACAGCGATACTTCGTCAAATAGACTCCGTTTAACCTTCTCAAGGACGGGCGTAGCCACTTTTCAGTTCAACTAAAGTGAGAGAGCAGGCACCCACGGTCACCTTTAAGCAGCGAGTGCTCGTGGCGGTGAAACCAGTCTCGCGTAAGCGTCTGGCGTAATGTCGGTGCAGGCGCTTCATCTCACAATACCGCTGAACCAAAGTATGACATGCTGGTAGGTAGTATGACTTGTATCGCCCACAACTCACTTGTGTTCTACTCGTGCAAAACATCAAACCATAAAAACCTAGGCTCGGATGCCCTTTGTTGGGGAGCGTAGTAATTTCAAAAATTTTCCTCGCGCACGCAAGATCATGGTGATGCATAGCAGAGAGGGGAGAGTGTTGTCTCGTACCCTCGTAGACCCGAAGCGGAAGCGATCTGGCGTAGAGGAAGTAGTCGTCGTTCTCCTCGCGATCCGACCGATCCGGCGCCGTTACTCCGGCGCCCCGAGTTCTTGACACACGTACAGCTCGATGGCGTCCCTCGTACTCGATCCAGCGAGTGTCGAGGAGAGTTCCGTCGACCTGACGGCGTGGTGGCGATCTTGATGTTTCACGGCGCGAGGCCGCCTAAGCAGCGACGGTATAACGAGGTGGAATATGGTGGAGGGCACGCTGCGGCTAAGAGCGATCCGTAGATCAACTTGTGTGTTCTAGGGTGCCCCCTGCCCCGTATATAAAGGAGGGAGGGAGGGCCGGCCGGCCTAGGAGGCGCGCGGGAGAGTCCTACTCCCTCAGGGGTAGGACTCCCCCAATCCTAGTTGGACTAGGATTGGGGGAGGGAAGAGAGAGAGGGGCGGCCCCCTCCTTGTCCTATTCGGACTAGGGGGAGGGCGTGCGACCACCTAGGGCGGCCCTCCTCTTCTCCCTCGAGGCCCACGAGGCCCATTTACCCCGGGGGTTCGGTAACCTCCGGTACTCCGATAAATTCCGTTTTCGCCGGAACCATTCGAACTCCAAACATAGGCTTCAATATATCAATCTTTATGTCTCGACCATTTGAGACTCCTCGTCATGTCCGTGATCACATCCGGGACTCGAACTTCTTGGTACATCAAAATACATAAACTCATAATAAGCATCATGAAACCTTAAGCGTGCGGACCCTACGGTTCGAGAACAATGTAGACATGACCTAGAACTATTCACGGTCAATAACCAACAGCGGGACCTGGATGCCCATATTGGTTCCTACATATTCTCTGAAGATCTTTATCGGTCGGACCGCATAACAACATCGTTGTTCCTTTGTCATCGGTATGTTACTTGCAGAGATTCGATCGTCGGTATCAATACCTAGTTCAATCTCGTTACCGGCAAGTCTCTTTACTCGTTCCGTAATACATCATCTCACAACTAACTCATTAGTTGTAGTGCTTACAAGGCTTGATGATGTGCATTACGAGAGGGCGAGAGATACCTCTCCAGAGCAATCGGAGTGACAAAACCTAATCTCGAAATCGCCAACCCAACATCGCCTTTGGAGACACTGTAGTACTCCTTTATAATCACCCGATTCGTTGTGACGTTTGGTAGCACCAAAGTGTTCCTCCGTAAGCAGGAGTTGCATAATCTCATAGTTACGAGGAACATGTATATGTCATGGATAAGCGGTAGCAACATACTAAGCGATCGTGTGCTAAGCTAAGGGAATGGGTCATGTCAATCAGATCATTCTACTAATGATGTGACCTTGTTAATCAAATAACAACTCTTTGTTCATGGTTAGGAAACATAACCATCTTTGATTAACAAGCTAGTCTAGTAGAGGCATACTAGTGACATATTGTTTTGTCTATGCATTCACACATGTATCATGTTTCCGGTTAATACAATTCTAGCATGAATGATAAACATTTATCATGAAATAAGGAAATAAATAATAACTTTATTATTGCCTCTAGGGCATATTTCCTTCA
>JAHHZJ010003479.1:0-158340 GCA_021437245.1 Aegilops speltoides
GACTTCAAAAGGCATTTGATTCCATAAATTGGACATCCTCATCCGTATTCTTACCGCGACGTGGTTTTCCCCCCATATTCTGCGCTTGGGTGCAAGATATCCTATCCACTGGCAAAACGGCCATCCTGTTGAATGGTGTTCCTGGGCCCTGGATACAATGTAGATGTGGCCTTAGACAAGGGGATCCTTTCTCTCCGTATCTTTTCATCATAGTTGCAGATGTCCTACAAAGATTAATTGCCAAAGCTTTTCAACCCAACATCCTATGCCACCCTCTAAGACCAAATGAACCCCCAGTGACATTACAGTACGCGGACGACACTCTCATAATTGCTGCTGCAAGCGATGCAGCAACCCTGACTCTAAAAAAACACTCCATGACTTCGCCTTGGCCACAGGGTTAACGATCTGAAAGTGCAACTAATCCCCGGGTGGTTTTGGTAATTAATAACAACATATATATCATTGAACTAATCATTTCTTGAGAATATTTCAGAAAGTTCAGTGATATGGGTATGGCAATGACTGATGATGTGGACCCCTCAAAATGCTAAGGAAAACATTGGCAAAAAGCTCAAGACTCCATTTTTGGTTTAGTGATCAAAGATCACATTGAGTCCATAGGAAAGCCAATACTATTAAAAGGGATGAGGTTATGATGATGATCTGGTTGCTCTAAGTGCTTAGTGATTTATCTCTCAAACTATCAGCAATCTTTCATTCCAACATAAACCCATAAGTAATCTCGGTCCCACCGATTCCAAACCCACCACACCGAGATGAACCACCTCACCATATAGCCAAACCCTAAGTATTTCGGATTTTCCGATTCCAAACTCGGTCATACCAAAATTGGTGTTGCCAAGCTTCAGAACCTTCAGACTCAAATCGGTGTCACCGAGATGAGAAAGTCGGTCCCACCGAGATTGGCAAACCCTAGACTTTGGAAGAATCGGACTAACCGAGATTGTATTTTCGGTCCCACGAAAATCCCAACGCTCACAAGATTTGAACTTTCGGTCTCACCGAGTTGTCAACTTCGGTCCGACCGAGATTGGTCAAATGTGTGTAACAGTTGGATTTTGTGTGGAGGCTATAAATACCCTCCACCTCCTCTTCATTCGTGGAGAGAGCCATCGAAAGAACTACCACTCCTACCTTACATTTCGAGAAGAAAACTACCTACCCTTGTGTTGAGATCAAGTTGCTCCACTCCCACCATATGAAACTTGATTTCTAGCCTTCCCAAGTTGCTTTCCACTCAATCCTTTCTTCCACCACAGCAAAATCGGTGAGGAGAGTTGAGTGTTGGGGAGATTATCATTTGAAGCACAAGAGCAAGGAGTTCATCATCACCAACCCCATCTATTACCTTTTGGAGGTGGTGCCTCCTAGATTGGTTAGGTGTCACTTGGGAGCCTCCGTCATGATGTGGAGTTGAACCAAGGAGTTTGTAAGGGCAAGGAGATCGCCTACTTCGTGAAGATCTACCCCGAGTAAGGCTAGTCCTCCGTGGGCGTAAGCCATGATGGCATAGACAAGGTTGCTTCTTCGTGGACCCTTCGTGGGTGGAGCCCTCCGTGGACTCTCGCAGCCGTTACCCTCCGTGGGTTGAAGTCTCCATCAATGTGGATTGACGATAGCACCACCTATCGGAACCACGAGAAAAATCTCCGTGTCTCCAACTTGCGTTTGCTCTTCTCCACCTCTCATTTACTATACGTGCAATTTACTTTCCGCTGCCACAACTCTAGAATTGCATGTGTAGGGTGATACTTGACTTGGTTATCATTGTGAACTTGCTAAGAATCAACTCCAATCAAAAGGCGAAACTTTTAAGTTGTCAAGTAGTCTAATCACCCCCCCTCTAGACATACTTCCGATCCTACAAGTGGTATCAGAGCTTTGGTCTCCATTGGATTGGTTTCCATTGCATTGGACTCCATAAGCTTGGTTTCACAACCTAGGAGAGTATGGCGTCTAGTGAGGGTAATTTCCGTAGAGGTCCTTACTTTGATTGTTCAAACTTTGCTAGTTGGAAGCATAAAATGAAAATGCACATTCTTGGACATAACCCTGCCGCATGGGGCATTATTTGTGTTGGCTTGCAAGGTGAGTTCTTCGAGGAAGGAAAAGTACCGGATCGCGAAGCTACTGCGGATGAGTTGCGGATGTTACAAAACAATGCTCAAGCTTGTGACATTCTCTTCAATGCTTTGTGTCCTGAGGAGTTCAACAAGATCAGCCGTCTTGAGAATGCAAAAGAGATTTGGGATACTTTGGTCGAAATGCACGAAGGTACCGAGTCCGTGAAGGAATCAAAGCTAGATGTTCTTCAAGGTCAGCTTGACAAGTTCAAGATGAAGGAAGGTGAAGGAGTCGCTGAAATGTACTCTAGGCTTGCTCTCATCACCAATGAGATGGCAGGCTTAGGAAGTGAAGACATGACTGACCGATTCATCATCAAGAAGATTCTCAGAGCTTTGGATGGAAAGTATGACACCGTGTGCACTTTGATCCAAATGATGCCAAACTACAAAGATCTCAAGCCTACCGAAGTCATTGGAAGGATTGTTGCTCATGAGATGACACTTAAAGATAAGGAAGAGCTTCACAACAAGTCGAGTGGTGCTTACAAAGCTGCAGTTGAAGCTCCCACAACCTCAAGTGACAAGCTAGTTTCCAATGAAGAGATAAGCCTAATGGTGAAGAACTTCAACAAATTCTACAAGAGTAGAAGCAAGGAAAGAAGCTCAAAGTCTAGATCATATGATGAAAAGAGATCTTCTAGTCGTGATCGAAACTGCTACAATTGTGGAAGACCGGACACTACTCAAATGAGTGTTCGACTCCCACAAGAGAAGAGAAGAATCTCCAAGAAGAAGAAGCTCAAGAGAAGAGTCGCCTCGAAAGTGCAACTAATCCCGGTGGTTTTGGTAATTAATAACAACATATATATCATTGAACTAATCATTTCTTGAGAATATTTCAGAAAGTTCAATTGATATGGGAATGGCAATGACTGATGATGTGGACCCTCAAAATGCTAAGGAAAACATTGGCAAAAGCTCAAGACTCCATTTTTGGTTTAGTGATCCAAGATCACATTGAGTCCATAGGAAAGCCAATACTATTAAAAGGGGTGAGGTTATGATGATGATCTGGTTGCTCTAAAGTGCTTAGTGATTTATCTCTCAAACAATCAGCAATCTTTCATTCCAACATAAACTCATAAGTAATCTCGGTCCCACCGATTTCAAACTCACCACACCGAGATGAACCACCTCACCATATAGCCAAACCCTAAGAATCTCGGATTTTCCGATTCCAAACTCGGTCATTCGAAATTGGTGTTGCCAAGCTTCAGAACCTTCAGACTCAAATCGGTGTCACCGAGATGAGAAAGTCGGTCCCACCGAGATTGGCAAACCCTAGACTTTGGAAGAATCGGTCTAACCGAGATTGTATTTTCGGTCCCACGAAAATCCCAACGCTCACAAGATTTGAACTTTCGGTCTCACCGAGTTGTCAACTTCGGTCCGACCGAGATTGCTCAAATGTGTGTAACGGTTGGATTTTGTGTGGAGGCTATAAATACCCTCCACCTCCTCTTCATTCGTGGAGAGAGCCATCGAAAGAACTACCACTCCTACCTTACATTTCGAGAAGAAAACTACCTACCCTTGTGTTGAGATCAAGTTGCTCCACTCCCACCATATGAAACTTGATTTCTAGTCTTTCCAAGTTGCTTTCCACTCAATCCCTTCCTCCACCACAGCCAAATCAGTGAGGAGAGTTGAGTGTTGGGGAGATTATCATTTGAAGCACAAGAGCAAGGAGTTCATCATCACCAACCCCATCTATTACCTTTTGGAGGGTGGTGCCTCCTAGATTGGTTAGGTGTCACTTGGGAGCCTCCGTCATGATGTGGAGTTGAACCAAGGAGTTTGTAAGGGCAAGGAGATCGCCTACTTCGTGAAGATCTACCCCAGTAAGGCTAGTCCTCCGTGGGCGTAAGCCATGATGGCATAGACAAGGTTGCTTCTTCGTGGACCCTTCGTGGGTGGAGCCCTCCGTGGACTCATGCAGCCGTTACCCTCCGTGGGTTGAAGTCTCCATCAACGTGGATTGACGATAGCACCACCTATCGGAACCACGAGAAAAATCTCCGTGTCCCCATTGCGTTTGCTCTTCTCCTCCTCTCATTTACTATACATGCAATTTACTTTCCGCTGCCATAACTCTAGAATTGCATGTGTAGGGTGATACTTGACTTGGTTATCATTGTGAACTTGCTAAGAAACTACTCCAATCAAAAGGCAAAATTTTAAGTTGTCAAGTAGTCTAATCACCCCCTCTAGACATACTTCCGATCCTACAAGTGGTATCGAGCTTTGGTCTCCATTGGATTGGTTTCCATTGCATTGACTCCATAAGCTTGGTTTCACAACCTAGGAGAGTATGGCGTCTAGTGAGGGTAATTTTCGAGAGGTCCTTACTTTGATGGTTCAAACTTTGCTAGTTGGAAGCATAAAATGAAAATGCATATTCTTGGACATAACCCCGCCGCATGGGGCATTATTTGTGTTGGCTTGCAAGGTGAGTTCTTCAAGAAGGAAAAGTTCGGATCGCGAAGCTACTGCGGATGAGTTGCGGATGTTCTGAACAATGCTCAAGCTTGTGACATTCTCTTCAATGCTTTGTGTCCCGAGGAGTTCAACAAGATCAGCCGTCTTGAGAATGCAAAAGAGATTTGGGATACTTTGGTGAAATGCACGAAGGTACCGAGTCCGTGAAGGAATCAAAGCTAGATGTTCTTCAAGGTCACTTGACAAGTTCAAGATGAAGGAAGGTGAAGGGTCGCTGAAATGTACTCTAGGCTTGCTCTCATCACCAATGAGATGGCAGGCTTAGGAAGCGAAGAAATGACCGACCGATTCATCATCAAGAAGATTCTCAGAGCTTTGGATGGAAAGTATGACACCGTGTGCACTTTGATCCAAATGATGCCAAACTACAAAGATCTCAAGCCTACCGAAGTCATTGGAAGGATTGTTGCTCATGAGATGACACTTAAAGATAAGGAAGAGCTTCACAACAAGTCAAGTGGTGCTTACAAAGCTACAGTTGAAGCTCCCACATCCTCAAGTGACAAGCTAGTTTCCAATGAAGAGATAAGCCTAATGGTGAAGAATTTCAACAAATTCTACAAGAGTAGAAGCAAGGAAAGAAGCTCAAAGTCTAGATCATATGATGAAAGGAGATCCTCTAGTCGTGATCGAAACTGCTATAATTGTGGAAGACCCGGACACTACTCAAATGAGTGTTCGACTCCTCACAAGAGAAGAGAAGAATCTCCAAGAAGAAGAAGCTCAAGAGAAGAGTCGCCTCGAAAAGAGAGAAGGAGTAGAGATGATCGTTATGAACGAAGATCCTCTCGGAGAAGCAAGGATTCGGAAAGGAAAGACAAGTCATCAAGGAGCTATACAAGAAGAAAACATCAAGCTCATGTTGGTGAATGGGTTTCGGCCCGACTCGACAATCACTCCGAAAGAAGCTATCACTCCAACTCGAATACTGATCAAGATGAAGGTGTTGCGGTCTTGCTCTCGTATCCTCCAACTCCAACTCCTATGACATATTTGATTCACCAAATGAGGGAATTGGAAGATGCTTCATGGCAAAAGGCCCCAAGGTATCACATCCTGAGTTTATTGACTTTGATAGTGATGAGGATGACTTGCTTGGTGAAGATGAGCTTTTACATGATAAATCTAGTGAGCTTAGTAATGATGAACATGCTAGTAGTCTTTATAGTCGAGAAGAGTCGAATGACAATGCTATGAAGGAGATTGAGCGTCTAACTAAAGAACTAAACACTCTTAAGTTAGCTCATGAAACAACTCAAGAAGATCATAGAGAGCTCCTAAGATCTCATGAGAAGCTACGCCGAGAAGCTCAATCTAGAGCAAGAACATGAGTTTCTAAAAGCTATCAATGACGATCTTCAAAGAAGAGTTCTTCATATCTTGCCAAACGACTTCTCTTGTCTAATTTCTTGCCACCTATCAAAACTAAGCATGACAAGCATAAGAAAAATTCTTCATCTAGTAGTAACAATAATCATGTTAAATCAAATGTTGTTACTTCTAGTAATTCTCTTGATTCCACTAACAATGTTTCAAGCCAAGTTTCACTTGAGCAAGAAAATAGTCTATTGAAAGGGATTATAGAGAAAGGTGTCTACAAGAGTCTTGCCGGAAGCAAGAGCTTTGAGGAAATTGTTCGCAAACAAGGAAGACAGGAAGAATCAAGGAATTGGTTTTGAGCGAAAGTTCAACGCCGAGGGTGTTGAATGGGAAGAAGGTCAATATCCCACTCCAAAGTTTGTCTCTCAAGAGAAGAAGTATGATCCTACGTCTTCCAATGAGGAACAAGCTCAAGATGACCTTCCACCACAAGACCACAAGCTAAAAGGCAAGGACAAGCTTCAAGAGGAGATTGATGCATTCATTGAAGCTCCCAAGGCCATGGTCAAGTGGGTTCCCAAGGCAACTTCAAGTTCTACTTCGACAAGCTCAACTACTACCCCAAGGATTCCCATCAAGATGATGTGGATCCCGAAGAAGAAGAACTAGAAAGTTCTTGAGGGTGACTCCGCCAATATACTTCACTCATATTCATTTTGGCAAGGACTTGTGCAATCAACTTTCACATCTTGCACTAGTTCATGGAGTCACAAACCCTCATGTTGGTAAGTCAAGGGACAAGGTAATCATTGCTTTCATGGACATCATCTATTGTGAACTTCAATCTATGTCCATGGATATTCTTGTTTGTTCCTTGTGGGACTAACCCATGTAGGTATTGAAAGTGCCCGAATCCAAAGGATTGCTCCCAACTCTTGATGATCTTCATCAACATTGAGCATCCACATCTTCAACATCTACATGAAGTCTTCAACGACAACCCAAGGTTAGTTTGACCCTTTAAAAGGGGTTCTCACATCAAGGGGGAGCTTTGCTCTAAAGAAATGAGCTAAAGCATCTTCTAATGATGTGAACACATTAATGCTTTATGGAAAAGTGGTAACCCCACTTGTGCTTAAACGATGAGTATGACCTATGATCAAATGTTCTCATTTGACTCCTAAGTCAATATGCTCATATATAGATGACCTAGTCATCGCCAAATTGTGTGCTAGCTGTTAGTGTTTTGTTTGTGCATGTTTGACACATATTTCATTTGCTATCTTATTGTGTGAGCATGTTGGATGCATGATTTTATCCATTCGAGGACATCCATTTGTTGCTTTGGTCTTTTGGATATTTTCTTTTTGACCAAATGGATGGACAAGAATGCCTAAGTTCCTCCCCTAGCTATCTATGCTTTCTTGTCTCAAACTCTATTCATGCTTATATCACAAACTTTGAACAAGACTTTTTCGGACAGACCGAGTGAGGAGCACTCGGAGCCACCGATCCGTCAAAAGCCTAATTTCCAAAACCTTCTAAGTACTTTCGGTCAAACCGATATACTCAAATCGGACAGACCAAATCACTTGGATTGATCTAGGTTTTCACCTCGGTGAAACCGAAGTTTCAATTTCGGCGTGATCAAGTGTGTAATCGCACGCAGCTAACCATCTCGGTCCCACCGAAGTTTTCAAACTCGGTCCCACCGACCGACCGGGGTATATATACTCGAGGACGAGAGCGTTGATTACTTCTTCAAACGCTTCGCCTCAAACCCTTAGCTGCCGTCGCCTTGGTCTCCGGATCGTCTCCGCCTTCGCTTTGTCGCCCTCGCCGCTGGATTCCATCGCCGTCAGCGGACTTTCTCATCGCGCCGTTGCCGCCGAGTGAAGCTCCACCGCATTGGGTGAGTTTCATCCCTCTCGTGTTCCAATCGCTGATTCTATGCACGATAGGCATTGCCATGTTTCTTGCCAAGATTGAGATCTCCCTATCCAGCCGTTTAGGTCATAGAACAAATTTCGAGTAAAATTTTAGGGTTAGGTTTCCACGAACACATCTCGGTGTGACCGATTTAACATTTTCGGACAGACCGATTTGGCCTCTGGCCATTGCTTCGCACTTTTCGTGAAACCGAAGTTGTGCAAATCGGTAAGACCGAAATGAAGATTTTGTGAAACCCTAACTGTCTCGGCTAGACCGAAACCCATTTCGGTCCAACCGAAAGTGGTGTATATGGTCTGTTTAGACATTTCGGTTTCACCGAATTGATAGACTCGGTCAGACCGACATGTATTCTGTGAAAACCTAAAACTAAAGTTTGAACTCATTCTTTTTGCAAAATCCTCTGCAGTTTGTGATAACTCTTCTATTACGCCTATACCTATTCTATTCACAGGTTGTCGACATGTGCGAAGGAAGTGACAATGTAACAGGTCCGAGATGCCGTTGAGATTCGAAGCAGCTACAAGTCCGAAGCAAGCAGTTTTCAGATGATGGAGAGAGAAGCACTCCAAGTGGATCGCTGCGCACTGCCACGAGGGCAGGAGGAAGAGAAACTCAGATGAGGAAGATTCAGACTTCATTGCTGATGAGGAAATAACCTCAAAGCCTAAAAGGCAAGTGGTTGCCAAGAGCTATCAAGGGAAAGATTCAAAGAAAGGCACAAGCAAAGTGGCAAAATCCTCTGTTGCTCAGAAGCTCAGCATGGAAGAGACCTCCAGCAAAATCAAGAAGACTTCCAAGAGGAAGAGGAAAGTTCATGAAGAGACTGCTGATGATGATGATGATTCTGATGAGGAAGCACCTCAGCCTCCTCAGAAGCAGAAGTTGATGGGTGATGCCATCAGGGCAGGAGCACCTCCAAAAGCTAAGTCTTCAGCTCCAGCAAAGGCAGCCCAAGCCAAACCAGCTGCCAAGCCCAAAAAGACTGTGAGGAACATACCGCTTCAGAGAAGAAGAAGGATAATGTGCCACTGCAGAATCGATGATGAGGCTCATGTTTTGCTCAAGCTCGCATGTAAACCGCCAGTTCATAATGAAGCTCATCCTCGAGCTGAAAATATGAAGGAGAGAAAGGATAAAGGTCTCGAGCTATGGAGGCAAACAGATCCATATGCCACCAGGAGAAGAACAGCAGATTGACCCAAGATTCCACACAAGAGAGCAACAAGACTTTTATGAGACAAGACTCATGGACAAGAAGCCAATTGTTGCTGACACAAGATACGTTGACTGGAAATACATCGACAGTGAAGAGCACCGAGACTTTTTCCCACATGTGCATGAAAGCTTCACTGCTTGTGGGATTGCAGATTTCGTTGGTCAGAAATTGACTGCCTGGAACGATGAGATGATCATGCAATTCTATGCCACCGCACACTTCTATCCAGATGGCAGGATTGTATGGATGACAGAAGGGCAGAGATTCCATTCTACTGTTGAGGAATGGAGAGCATTGCTGAATGCACGATTTCAAGGGAAGATGATATTGATGTCTATGGCATTCAAGAAGAATCACGAGTCAATGAAGAACATGTATAATGAGGTTGATGAGAAGGATGTAGAGATATGGAAGCTTGGTTCAGTCTACTACCTTCAGGCAGGTCTCCCAACCACCAACACCATTCTGAGGCATACATTGATGCCTAAGTCAGGGACCACCGCATGATAAGAGGGTACTCTATCAACATGCTGCACATTCTAGATCGAAGACACCTTTTAAGGTGATGGACACGATAGTTGAGACTATCAAGAGGACAGCAGGTGACCGTAAGAGGTCGTGTGGGTTTGCTCCGCATATTCAGATGCTCATCAATGCCAAGTTTGGCACGGACACCTACTGTTGGATAGACCCCACTTGCCATCGCAGCTGAACATGAGGACAACGAGGTTGTGATGACCGAGAATGCTCCCACATCCGTAGAAGGACATGCTAAGTCTGAAGCTGCTAAACAAGCTAAAGCCGAGAAGGAAGCAGCAAAGCCCAAGGCGTTGCAGAACAACTTCTTGAAGCCACTCAGAGAATTGAGCTACGCTGGCCAAAGATAGTGCAATCTCGGAGAGCCTTGAGAGGATCGTTGAGGATAAGTTCCATGCTCGACGCTGTCGATCAAGTGCAGGTCACCGTCAACAAGCTTGATGCGATATCGAGGAAGCTAAGAGGAGAAGGCAGAACTCATGAAGGAGATGGAAGGTGACATGGTCCAGATGACTATGAGCAGCTGCTGCGGTGCCCACAAAGCCCAGATCAGCTGCTATTCCAAAGGTCGATCCTGTGGCTACTACATCAGCACCTCCTACAGCTCCATCGGCCCAGCACCAGCTCCAAGATCCACTCCTCCAGCTCCACAGACTTCAAGAAGCTTTGCAGATGCAGCTATCTCCACTCCATCGACGCAGAGCAGAGCCGCCAGCAGAGTCCCGAGTGACGATTAGCTCTATACCTTCGAACTTTTGGTAACTTGTTGCCAAAGGGGAGAAATTGTATAGATCATAGGGCTTCGAGAGAGAGAGTGCTCGTTTTTGCTCTTTCGTTTGCGGTTTTCCTTGAGATACTTTTGAGTTCTTTGAGATACTTCGTGTGTTTGATACTACGTTTGCTCTTTCTTGATGAGTGCTTGATCATACTGTGCTTAATGTGTGCTTGATGTCTATCATATTCTATTCATATCTTGTATGATCATTTACTCATGTCTTGGTGATTGGGTGCATGTTATTCATTCTTATCATTTTGTGCGCTCCACCAAGATGTATGTGACATGGAAGAGTAACCCATGATCCTAATCGATTGTGCATTTGCATTCAAACGCAAATCTTAAATAATGCACAAATTTAGGGGGAGCTCTTGCTTATCACATACTTCTCAAAGCGACGATGTTATTCATTGATTATATCATTTGTCGAAGCTTTGATCTATATGTTGTCATCAATTACCAAAAGGGGAGATTGAAAGTGCAACTAATCCCGGTGGTTTTGGTAATTAATAACAACATATATATCATTGAACTAATCATTTCTTGAGAATATTTCAGAAAGTTCGTTGATATGGGAATGGCAATGACCGATGATGTGGACCCCTCAAAATGCTAAGGAAAACATTGGCAAAAGCTCAAGACTCCATTTTTGGTTTAGTGATCCAAGATCACATTGAGTCCATAGGAAAGCCAATACTATTAAAAGGGGTGAGGTTATGATGATGATCTGGTTGCTCTAAAGTGCTTAGTGATTTATCTCTCAAACAATCAGCAATCTTTCATTCCAACATAAACTCATAAGTAATCTCGGTCCCACCGATTTCAAACTCACCACACCGAGATGAACCACCTCACCATATAGCCAAACCCTAAGAATCTCGGATTTTCCGATTCCAAACTCGGTCATTCGAAATTGGTGTTGCCAAGCTTCAGAAACCTTCAGACTCAAATCGGTGTCACCGAGATGAGAAAGTCGGTCCCACCGAGATTGGCAAACCCTAGACTTTGGAAGAATCGGTCTAACCGAGATTGTATTTTCGGTCCCACGAAAATCCCAACGCTCACAAGATTTGAACTTTCGGTCCGACCGAGTTGTCAACTTCGGTCCGACCGAGATTGCTCAAATGTGTGTAACGGTTGGATTTTGTGTGGAGGCTATAAATACCCTCCACCTCCTCTTCATTCGTGGAGAGAGCCATCGAAAGAACTACCACTCCTACCTTACATTTCGAGAAGAAAACTACCTACCCTTGTGTTGAGATCAAGTTGCTCCACTCCCACCATATGACACTTGATTTCTAGTCTTTCCAAGTTGCTTTCCACTCAATCCCTTCCTCCACCACAGCCAAATCAGTGAGGAGAGTTGAGTGTTGGGGAGATTATCATTTGAAGCACAAGAGCAAGGAGTTCATCATCACCAACCCCATCTATTACCTTTTGGAGGGTGGTGCCTCCTAGATTGGTTAGGTGTCACTTGGGAGCCTCCGTCATGATGTGGAGTTGAACCAAGGAGTTTGTAAGGGCAAGGAGATCGCCTACTTCGTGAAGATCTACCCCGAGTAAGGCTAGTCCTCCGTGGGCGTAAGCCATGATGGAATAGACAAGGTTGCTTCTTCGTGGACCCTTCGTGGGTGGAGCCCTCCGTGGACTCGCGCAGCCGTTACCCTCCGTGGGTTGAAGTCTCCATCAACGTGGATTGACGATAGCACCACCTATCGGAACCACGTGAAAAAATCTCCGTGTCCCCATTGCGTTTGCTCTTCTCCTCCTCTCATTTACTATACATGCAATTTACTTTCCGCTGCCATAACTCTAGAATTGCATGTGTAGGGTGATACTTGACTTGGTTATCATTGTGAACTTGCTAAGAAACTACTCCAATCAAAAGGCAAAATTTTTAAGTTGTCAAGTAGTCTAATCACCCCCCCTCTAGACATACTTCCGATCCTACAGCCTCGAAAAGAGAGAAGGAGTAGAGATGATCGTTATGAACGAAGATCCTCTCGGAGAAGCAAGGATTCGGAAAGGAAAGACAAGTCATCAAGGAGCTACACAAGAAGAAAACATCAAGCTCATGTTGGTGAATGGGTTTCCGGCTCCGACTCCGACAATCACTCCGAAAGAAGCTATCACTCCAACTCCGAATCTGATCAAGATGAAGGTGTTGCGGTCTTGCTCTCGTGTCCTCCAACTCCAACTCCTATGACATATTTGATTCACCAAATGAGGGAATTGGAAGATGCTTCATGGCAAAAGGCCCCAAGGTATCACACCCTGAGTTTATTGACTTTGATAGTGATGAGGATGACTTGCTTGGTGAAGATGAGCTTTTACATGATAAATCTAGTGAGCTTAGTAATGATGAACATGCTAGTAGTCTTTATAGTCGAGAAGAGTCGAATGACAATGCTATGAAGGAGATTGAGCGACTAACTAAAGAACTAAACACTCTTAAGTTAGCTCATGAAACAACTCAAGAAGATCATAGAGAGCTCCTAAGATCTCATGAGAAGCTACGCTCGAGAAGCTCAATCTAGAGCAAGAACATGAGTTTCTAAAAGCTATCAATGACGATCTTGAAAGAAGAGTTCTTCATATCTTGCCAAACGACTTCTCTTGTCTAATTTTTACCACCTATCAAAACTAAGCATGACAAGCATAAGAAAAATTCTTCATCTAGTAGTAACAATAATCATGCTAAATCAAATGTTGTTACTTCTAGTAATTCTCTTGATTCCACTAACAATGTTTCAAGCCAAGTTTCACTTGAGCAAGAAAATAGTCTATTGAAAGGGATTATAGAGAAAGGTGTCTACAAGAATCTTGCCGGAAGCAAGAGCTTTGAGGAAATTGTTCGCAAGCAAGGAAGACACCGGAAGAATCAAGGAATTGGTTTTGAGCGAAAGTTCAACGCCGAAGGTGTTGAATGGGAAGAAGGTCAATATCCCACTCCAAAGTTCGTCTCTCAAGAGAAGAAGTATGATCCTACTTCTTCAAATGAGGAACAAGCTCAAGATGACCTTCCACCACAAGACCACAAGCTAAAAGGCAAGGACAAGCTTCAAGAGGAGATTGATGCATTCATTGAAGCACCCAAGGCCATGGTCAAGTGGGTTCCCAAGGCAACTTCAAGTTCTACTTCAACAAGCTCAACTACTACACCAAGGATTCCCATCAAGATGATGTGGATCCCGAAGAAGAAGAACTAGAGAGTTCTTGAGGGTGACTCCGCCAATATACTTCACTCACATTCATTTTGGCAAGGACTTGTGCAATCAACTTCCACATCTTGCACTAGTTCATGGAGTCACAAACCCTCATGTTGGTAAGTCAAGGGACAAGGTAATCATTGCTTTCATGGACATCATCTATTGTGTACTTCAATCTATGTCCATGGATATCCTTGTTTGTTCCTTGTGGGACTAACCCATGTAGGTATTGAAAGTGCCCGAATCCTAAGGATTGCTCCCAACTCTTGGTGATCTTCATCAACATTGAGCATCCACATCTTCAACATCTACATGAAGTCTTCAACGACAACCCAAGGTTAGTTTGACCCTTTAAAAGGGGTTCTCACATCAAGGGGGAGCTTTGCTCTAAAGAAATGAGCCAAAGCATCTTCTAATGATGTGAACACATCAATGCTTTATGGAAAAGTGGTAACCCCACTTGTGCTTAAACGATGAGTATGACCTATGATCAGATGTTCTCATTTGACTCCTAAGTCAACATACTCATATATAGATGACCTAGTCATCGCCAAATTGTGTGCTAGTTGCTAAGTGTTTTGTTTGTGCATGTTTGACACATATTTCATTTGCTATCTTATTGTGTGAGCATGTTTGATGCATGATTTTATCCATTCGAGGACATCCATTTGTTGCTTTGGTCTTTTGGATTTTTTCTTTTTGACCAAATGGATGGACCAGAATGCCTAAGTTCCTCCCCTAGCTATCTATGCTTTCTTGTCTCAAACTCTATTCATGCTTATATCACAAACTTTGAACAAGACTTTTTCGGACAGACCGAGTGAGGAGCACTCGGAGCCACCGATCCGTCAAAAGCCTAACTTCCAAAACCTTCTAAGTACTTTCGGTCAAACCGATATACTCAACTCGGACAGACCGAAATCACTTGGATTGATCTAGGTTTTCACCTCGGTGAAACCGAGTTGCAAATTTCGGCGTGACCGAAGTGTGTAACTGCACGCAGTTAACCATCTCGGTCCCACCGAGTTTTCCAACTCGGTCCCACCGACAACCAAAGGTATATATACCCGAGGACAGCGCGTTGATTACTTCTTCAAACGCTCCGCCCTCAAACCCTTCGCTGCCGTCGCCTTGGTCTCCGGATCGTCTCCGCCATCACACAGGCCCTCGCGCGCATGGGTCTCCATCGCCGTCAACGGTCTTTCTCATCGCGCCGTTGCCGCCGTAGTGAAGCTCCACCGCATTGGGTGAGTTTCATCCTCTCGTGCTCAACCGCTGATTCTATGCACGATTGGTTTTGCCTAGTTTCTTGCCAAGATTGAAATCCTTCTATCCAGCAGATTAGATCATAGAACAAAATTCGAGTGAAAATTTTAGGGTTAGGTTTCCGCGAACACATCTCGGTGTGACCGATTCTACATTCTCGGATCGACCGATTTGGCCTCTGGTCATTGTGATCGCACTTTTCGGTTAAACCGAGTTGTGCAAATCGGTAAGACCGAAGTGAGGATTTAGTGAAACCCTAGTGATCTCGGCTAGACCGAAACCCATTTCGGTCCAACCGAAAGTGGTGTATGTGGTCTGTTTAGACACTTCGGATTCACCGAATTTATAGACTCGGTCAGACCGACATGTATTCTGTGAAAACCTAAGACTAAAGTTTGAACTCATTCTTTTTGCAAAATCCTCTGCAGTTTGTGATAACTCTTCTATTCTGCCTATATCTATTCTATTCACAGGTTGTCAGTCATGTCTGATGGAAGTGACAGTCAGAACAGGTCTGAGTTGCCAGTTGAGATTCCTGAGGCAGTGACAAGTCCAGAAGAAAGCAGTTTTTCAGATGATGGAGAGAGAAGCACTCCAAGTGGACTGCTGCGGCTGCCACTGGCATGGAAGAAGAGGAATTCGATGAGGAGGATTTCGACTTTGTTGCGAGATGAGGAGATATCTTCTAAGCCAAAAGGCAAGTGGTTGCCAAGGGCTATCAAGGGCAACAGACAAAGAAAGGCACAAGCAAGGTAAAGAAATCCACTGCTGCAAAGAGGCTCAGCATGGAAGAAGAAACCTCCAGCAAGATCAAGAAAACTTCCAAGAGGAAGAGGCTAGTTCATGAAGAAGCTGATGATGATGATTCTGATGAGGAAGCACCCCAGCCTCCTCAGAAGCAGAAGTTGATGGGAGATGCCATCAGGGCAGGAGCACCCACAAAAGCTAAGCCATCAGCTCAAGCAAAGGCAGCCCAAGCCAAACCTGCTGCCAAGCCAAAGAAGACTGTGAGGAACATACCTGCTTCAGAGAAGAAGAAGGACAATGTGCCACCTGCAGAATCAGATGATGAGGCTCATGTTTTGCTGAAGCTCAGACAGAAATTGCCAGTTCATAATGATGCTCATCCTCGAGCTGAAAATATGAAGGAGAGGAAGGACAAAGGTCTCAGGCTATGGAGGCAAGTTGATCCATATGCCACCAGGAGAAGGACAGCAGTTGACTCAAGATTCCACACTAGAGAGCAACAAGACTTTTATGAGACAGTGCTCATGGATAAGAAGCCAATTGTTGCTGACACCAGATATGTAGACTGGGATTACATCGACAGTGAAGAGCACAGAGACTATTTCCCACATGTGCATGAAAGCTTCACTGCTTGTGGGATTGCAGATTTTGTTGGTCAGAAGCTGACTGCTTGGAATGATGAGATGATCATGGAGTTCTATGCCACCGCACACTTCTATCCAGATGGCAGAATTGTATGGATGACAGAAGGGCAGAGATTCCATTCAACTGTTGAAGAATGGAGAGCGTTGCTGAATGCACCAGTATCAAAGGATGATGATGTTGATGTCTATGGCATTCCAAAGAAGAATCATGAGTCAATGAAGAACATGTACAATGAGGTACCTGAGAAGGATGTAGAGATATGGAAGCTTGGTTCAGTCTATTATCTTCAGGCAGGTCTCCCAACCACCAATACCATTCTGAGGCATACTTTGATGCCTAAGTCAGGAGACCACCGCATGATAAGAGGGTATTCTATCAACATGCTGCACATTCTAGATCAGAAGACACCTTTTAAGGTGATGGACCTGATAGTAGAGACTATCAAGAGGACAGCAGCAGACAGACGTAAGAGGTCGTGTGGGTTTGCTCCGCATATTCAGATGCTCATTAATGCCAAGTTTGGCACGGACACCTACCTGTTGGATAGACCCCACTTGCCACTGCAGCCTGAACACGAAGATAATGAGGTTGTGATGACTGAGGATGCTCCCACATCTGTCGAAGGACATGCTAAGTCTGAAGCTGCCAAACAAGCTAAAGCTGAGAAGGAAGCAGCAGCAAAGCCCAAGAGCGTTGCAGAACAACTTCTTGAAGCCACTCAGAGAATTGAGCTACGCTGCCAAGATAGTGCAGTCTCGGGAGAGCCTTGAGAGGATAGTTGAAGATAAGTTCCATGCTCGGACGTCTGTCGATGAAGTGCAGGTCACCGTCAACAAGCTTGAGGCAGACATCGAGGAAGCTAAGAGGGAAAAGGCAGAGCTCATGAGGGAGATGGAAGATGATCTAGTCCAGGATGACTATGAGCAGCCTGCTGCAGTGCCCACAAAGCCCAGATCAGCTGCTATTCCTGTGATGACCCAGGCCACTACATCAGCACCTCCTACAGCTCCGTCTGGCCCAAAGACCAGCTCCAAGTATCCACTCCTCCAGCTCCACAGACTTCAGCAGAAGCTTTTGCAGATGCAGCTATCTCCACTCCATCGACGCAGCAGAGCCGCCAGCAGAGTCCCGAGTGACGATTAGCTCTATACCTTTCGAACTTTTTGGTAACTTGTTGCCAAAGGGGGAGAAATTGTATAGATCATAGGGCTTCGAGAGAGAGAGTGCTCGTTTTTGCTCTTTCGTTTGCGGTTTTCCTTGAGATACTTTTGAGTTCTTTGAGACATTTCGTGTGTTTGATACTACGTTTGCTCGATCTTGATGAGTGCTTGATCATACTATGCTTAATGTGTGCTTGATGCTTATCATATTCCATTCATATCTTGTATGATCATTTACTCATGTCTTGGTGATTGGGTGCATGTTATTCATTCTTATCATTTTGTGCGCTCCACCAAGATGTATGTGACATGGAAGAGTGACCCATGATCCTAATCGATTGTGCATTTGCATTCAAACGCAAATCTTAAATAATGCACAAATTTAGGGGGAGCTCTTGCTTATCACATACTTCTCAAAGCGACGATATTATTCATTGATTATATCATTTGTCGAAGCTTTGATCTATATGTTGTCATCAATTACCAAAAGGGGAGATTGAAAGTGCAACTAATCCCGGGTGGTTTTGGTAATTAATAACAACATATATATCATTGAACTAATCATTTCTTGAGAATATTTCAGAAAGTTCATTGATATGGGTATGGCAATGACTGATGATGTGGACCCTCAAAATGCTAAGGAAAACATTGGCAAAAGCTCAAGACTCCATTTTTGGTTTAGTGATCAAAGATCACATTGAGTCCATAGGAAAGCCAATACTATTAAAAGGGAATGAGGTTATGATGATGATCTGGTTGCTCTAAGTGCTTAGTGATTTATCTCTCAAACTATCAGCAATCTTTCATTCCAACATAAACCCAAAAGTAATCTCGGTCCCACCGATTCCAAACCCAGTCACACCGAGATGAACCACCTCAGCCATATAGCCAAACCCTAAGTATTTCGGATTTTCCGATTCCAAACTCGGTCATACCGAAATTGGTGTTGCCAAGCTTCTGTAACCTTCTGTACTCAAATCGGTGTCACCGAGATGAGAAAGTCGGTCCCACCGAGATTGGCAAACCCTAGACTTTGGAAGAATCGGACTAACCGAGATTGTATTTTCGGTCCCACCGAAAATCCCAACGTTCACAAGATTTGAACTTTCGGTCTCACCGAGTTGTCAACTTCGGTCCGACCGAGATTGGTCAAATGTGTGTAACAGTTGGATTTTGTGTGGAGGCTATAAATACCCTCCACCTCCTCTTCATTCGTGGAGAGAGCCATCGAAAGAACTACCACTCCTACCTTACATTTCGAGAAGAAAACTACCTACCCTTGTGTTGAGATCAAGTTGCTCCACTCCCACCATATGAAACTTGATTTCTAGCCTTCCCAAGTTGCTTTCCACTCAATCCTTTCTTCCACCACAGCAAAATCAGTGAGGAGAGTTGAGTGTTGGGGAGATTATCATTTGAAGCACAAGAGCAAGGAGTTCATCATCACCAACCCCATCTATTACCTTTTGGAGGGTGGTGCCTCCTAGATTGGTTAGGTGTCACTTGGGAGCCTCCATCATGATGTGGAGTTGAACCAAGGAGTTTGTAAGGGCAAGGAGATCGCCTACTTCGTGAAGATCTCCCCCGAGTAAGGCTAGTCCTCCGTGGGCGTAAGCCATGATGGCATAGACAAGGTTGCTTCTTCGTGGACCCTTCGTGGGTGGAGCCCTCCGTGGACTCTCGCAGCCGTTACCCTCCGTGGGTTGAAGTCTCCATCAACGTGGATTGACGATAGCACCACCTATCGGAACCACGAGAAAAATCTCCGTGTCTCCAACTTGCGTTTGCTCTTCTCCACCTCTCATTTACTATACGTGCAATTTACTTTCCGCTGCCACAACTCTAGAATTGCATGTGTAGGGTGATACTTGACTTGGTTATCATTGTGAACTTGCTAAGAATCAACTCCAATCAAAAGGCGAAACTTTTAAGTTGTCAAGTAGTCTAATCACCCCCCCTCTAGACATACTTCCGATCCTACACGATCAATTACCACAAAACTGCTCTCCTCACTATTGCCATGCTTCCTGACACCCAAAAAAATATTGCTACTACTATAGGCTGCTCAACATCAGAATTCCCACTGCAATACCTAGGCCTACCACTTTCCCCTTCAAAACTACCATTGACAGCTTTCGACCCTATCATAGACAACTTTCGAAAATTTCTCTTTGGCTGGGTGGCGCGCCTTCTCTCCAGAGGAGCCAGACTCACCCTTCTGACCGCTGTTCTAGACTCCCTAACAGTCTACTACATGTCTGTTTTCAAGTTACCAAAATCAATCCTAGCCAAACTCGACGCCATTCGGAGAGCTTTTTTCTGGTCTAACGAGTCTACATGCACTGGGGCAAGCTGCCTTGTCGCGTGGAAAAATGTTTGCAAACCTAAAGACACTGGTGGTCTAGGCATTAAAAATCTTGAGATCCAAAACCGTTGCTTGCTCATGAAATTTTCATCCAAGATTCTGCTACACCCAGATGTCCCATGGACTCTATGGTTCAACCAACAACACCCTTTAGGCATCGCTGCAAAAACCTCTCGCCCCTCCTTTCTTTGGAGGGTTATCAACAATAACCTACCACTTCTCATTGAGCACACTTTCGTTATCACATACAATGGCCTCTCCACCTTTTTTTTGGCTTGATAAATGGCTCCTCCAATCACCACTTCAAAAAGTTTTTCCCAACTTATACTCCCACTCCATTGATGACAAGGTGCTAGTGGCTACTATCTGCCATACCAGCTTATTAACGAACCTGCGGAATCGTCTATCTAACGCTGCGGCCCACGAGCTAGAGTGTGTGTTGCTGTTGTTGCAGGATTTCCAGCTGGTAGACCAACCGGACGAACGGTCGCTCACGCATGGCCTGCCATTCTCAGCAAAGAATGCATACTCTACCATTGTTGCTGATGACTACATCGACCCATATCACAGCCTTGTTTGGGACTCCAACGTCCCTATCAAGGTCAAGATCTTCGCTTGGCTACTCCTACGCGATCGACTAAATACGAAGGCAAACTTGTTTCGCAAGCACATTGCTCCAACAGCTGCATGCCCCCGTTGTCACGATCCTCATGAAGATGCGCTTCACCTCATCTCCTGCTGCTCTTATGCTACACAAGTATGGGCTGCCTTGGGGTTGCACGCTCCAAACTCCCTCGACAGCCTGCTTCAACACCAAGCCATTCCAGGCCTCAACCCCAACATCTGGCCATCCGTTGCTCTTACTATAGCTTGGAAAATTTGGGACTCAAGAAATGCTTTAGTCTTCAGAAACGAGGATCACTCTCACAGAACAACAATCCGCAACATCGTAAAGGACTTCTCTCTTTGGGTGTTTAGATTCAAAAAGAACGAGGACAATGTATTCGCTAAGCAATGGCTGTATTTCCTCTCCTCAGCTACCTCTTAAAAAATTGTTGTAAGAACTTATCGATGATGTAATCCTCCTAAAACCCCCTTTTGAGTGGTAATATATTCAGGTGGGAAGCTCTCCCCGGTGACCGTTCAAAAAAAAAATACATCAGTGGAACAGGAACATAATGTTTTTGTGAAAAAAATACCTGCAAAAGCAGTAGCACGCTTCTTATCCTGAACTCCCTTCAGTCTACCAATGATAGCAACGTACATACCATTCCTTAATTAACGAGTAGTATTAGAAAAGGGTGGTGATCCTTCGAGAGGAAGCCAGAAACTTTCCTCATCAAATAGTGATTGTGTATGCAGGAGAAGCAAAAAATGAAGGTTACAAGTAATACGTGCTGAATAGCAGCAGTTTCAGCAGAATCTGCAGCATCATTCACCCCGCAAAACATATCAAAATTGACAAAGATGTTAAACTGCTACCTACTGCAGACAGCAAATACAATCAAGTATGATCAGCCTCAAAGCTCTTGTCTAAATAGTAGAACAGCAAAAATAAAACTGGGTACCGCCGGCCTACGGCGGCGGAAGTGGAGGCATGGAATCAACCGGTGGCGGTGGCAAGTGGAGATGTGAGATCAAGTGGATGCCCCGGTGATGGATAAAGCCTCCTCCATCACCGAATCACACCGTCGGCTGCCACACCAGGCCAGGGCCACCCTACACCAGCCGCCCTCCATGGCTCCCAGCTCTGGCCAGACCTCCTCCGGCTGTTGAGTTGTATATTTTGTATACTTGTAACGTTGTATTGTCACGCCTTGTAACGATCCTAGAATGTAGGATCTGATCGCTCCCGCATGGCCTGCGTGCCTAACATATCGGGACTCTCTCTCCCTCTCTATGTATACTCCTGTTGTAACAGAGACAATCAAGGCAATCGACATACACTTTCCAACTTGGTATCGATCGCCAGACTCTCTCCATGGTCATGACGACACCTCTCGCCAGACATGACGAGATGATTGATTGAGTCGCCCGGACTGATGCGCCCAGGTCCATCTCTTGAGCGACCATCTCTGCAGCAGCTCTCTTCACTACTACCTTCTCCGTGGCTTCCCGCTCGCTGTTTCCGGTGACACTTCCTTCGGGCAACGTTCTCTGTCTTGCAACTGGTAGCTATGGTCAGGAGCCCCACGAATTCCGCCAAGGCATCATACATGCCGACGGTTGCAGACAAGGTGCTCGGCGGTGACATATACAATGGCAGATAGGTGCGGCGATGCGAAGCTGAAGCAAGGGCGGTGGAGGGAGGCGGCGCAAATGCGGGAAATGGAGGACAGACGCAGGAGGAGTGCAGTCGATTTGGTGGACTTGGTCAATCTGAAGTCGATTAGGGATGGTCTCGGCCTGTAGGGTCCATATGGCGGAGCGTCAGGGCGTCCCTATATCCGCCTGATACGTCCATTTTGCATCATGCTTTTATATTGAATTTTTTTGCATTATGGGCTGTTATTACACGTCATATCACAATACTTATGTCTTTTCTCTCTTATTTTATAAGGTTTACATGAAGAGGGAGAATGCCGGCAGCTGGAATTCTGGACTGGAAAAGGAGCAAATATTAGAGACCATTCTGCACAACTTCAAAAGTCCTGAAACATCATTGAGATCAGTTTTGGAATAAATAAAAAATATTGGGCAAAGAAAGCACCAGAGGGGGGCACCAGCCAGGCACAAGGGAGGAGGGCGCGCCCTACCCCTAGGCGCGCCCCTACCTTGTGGGCCCCTGGCAGGCCCCGGCCACCCATCTTCTGCTATATGGTGTTTTTTGCCCTGAAAAAATAGGGGAAAAGCTTTCGGGACAAAGCGCCGCCGTCTCGAGGCGGAACCTGGGCAGAACCAATCTAGGGCTCCGGCAGAGCTGTTTTGCCGGGGAAACATCCCTCCGTGAGGGGGAAATCATCGCCATCGTCATCACCATCGATTCTCTCATCGGGAGGGGGTCAATTTCCGTCAACATCTTCACCAGCACCATCTCCTCTCAAACCCTAGTTCATCTCTTGTATCCGATTTTTGTCTCAAAACCTCAGACTGGTACCTGTGGGTTGCTAGTAGTGTTGATTACTCCTTGTAGTTGATGCTAGATAGTTTATCCGGTGGAAGATTACATTTTCAGATCCTTAATGATAATTAATACTCCTATGATTACAAACATGAATATGCTTTGTGAGTAGTTACGTTTGTTCCTGAGGACATGGGAGAAGTCTTGTTATAAGTAATCATGTGAATTTGGTATTCGTTCGATATTTTGATGAGATGTATGTTGTCTCTCCTCTAGTGGTGTTATGTGAACATCGACTACATGACACTTCACCATGATTTGGGCCTAGAGGAAGGCATTGGGAAGTAATAAGTAGATGATGGGTTGCTAGAGTGATAGAAGCTTAAACCCTAGTTTATGTGTTGCTTCGTAAGGGGCTGATTTGGATCCATATGATTAATGCTATGGTTAGGTTTATCTTAATTCTTCTTTCGTAGTTGCGGATTCTTGCGAGAGGGGTTAATCATAAGTGGGAGGCTTGTCCTAGGAAGGGCAGCACCCAAGCACCGGTCCACCCACATATCAAATTATCAAAGTAACGAACGCAAATCATATGAGCATGATGACAACTAGCTTGACAATAATTCCCATGTGTCCTCGGGAGTGCTTTGCTTTATATAAGAGTTTGTCCAGGCTTGTTCTTTGCTACAAAAAAAATTGGTCCACCTTGCTGCATCTTGTTTACTTTTGATACTAGTTATCCGTTACGAATTATCTTATCACACAACTATATGTTACTGATATTTCAGTGCTTGCAGAGAATACCTTGCTGAAAACCGCTTGTCATTTCCTTCTACTCCTCGTTGGGTTCGACTCTCTTACTTATCGAAAGGACTATGATAGATCCCCTATACTTGTGGGTCATCACCGTCCCACATATGGGTTGGGTATGGGGGTGCCGGTCAGCTCGGACATTTGGGCTAAGTATGACAGGTCTGATTGGGTGGTTTTTTCTGTCTGGGTAGTGACTGGGCAGGCAGCCTAGACGTTTGAGGACGATATGTGCGCTCCATTTATAGATGTTGTAAGCCAGAGATAACTCTTGAAAGTCACAAGAACCAACACACAATGTGATTACTCTCATGATAAGATGACACCGAATTTCTTTGCACCCGCGGTCACCCATAACTGAGCTTCATCTTTTAAGGTGCATAGCAAAATCGGCGACGACACACTCTTGTTACGAAAAATCCGTGCATTTCTTTCGTTCAAAATAGTCCAACGCACAAGCATGGTGATGAAAGCCATTGCCTTCCTATCGGGGTTGGAGGAGTCCGACTGCTTGACCCACCAGTCCTTGACGGACCTCTCAAGATGCCAATTGTCGGTGTCCATGCTCACTAAATGAAAGTGAAACCAAGCTCCAAAGTCGCTTAGTGAAGCGACACTTGAAGAAAAGATGCGCATCGAATTCCTGCTCTCGCTTGCACAGAGGGCAAAGCCCACAATTCAGCCAGCCACGCTTGGCCAACCTATTTGCGGTCCAAAGCCTATCTTGAGTGCCCAACCAAGCGAAGAATTTGACTTTCGGGGAAGATTTTCACACCACTTGCTCCATGGGGGAGTAGAAGGTGCCCATGAATTGGGCCGTGTAAGCGGAAGCCGCGGAGTAATGCCCATCGTTTGTGTGCTTCCACACAATCTCGTCCTCGGCATGAGCGTCAAGCTGAGAGCCATGGATGGTTGTCCAGAGGGTCACAAATTGCTGGATGTACTCGAAGATGAAGTTCGCTGATAGCTTGACCTTGGATACCCAGGCCTCATTGGAAAGAGCCTCCTTTATCTTCCAATTTTTCCTCGATGTCCAGAAGGGAGCAATGTCCTTGGGGCTCCGGTTATTGATCCATGGCGCATCCCAAAATGGCATCTCCGCGCCATTCCTGATGGTGATAGTTGTCGAAGCATGGAAGAGGTTAAGGTCTTGTTCGTCGGATGGGTTGCCCAAGCTAACCCACAATTTTGAGGGTTCCGTCCACTCGAACCAAAGCCATCTTAGAGCGCTCTTGCGAATTTAGCAGTGTTGAGCATGCTGGGTCCTCCCCTCTCAAAAGGACGACAAATCAAATCCCAATTGACCTTGCACTTGGCCCCTGTTGTCTTGTCTGATCCGGACCAAAGGAAAGCAAGCTCAAGCGCTTGTTTGTGTTCTGGAGGGTGCTCGGGGGAACGATGACTCAAAGATGTTTGTACTACAAAAAAGGAAAGACAGATGCTTGTGCGGGTTAACACAAGTCTGCCGTCTCCGTGACTCTGTCCTTTCTTTTGTGCGGCATCCAAACTGTCCAAACTGAAGCCGGAGTGTGATTGCAAATGCAACCGAGCTCACAGTAACATCGATCATATTAGGTGCTGAGTGGAGCTGGAGCTGGAGCAGTGACCCGTACTATCGTTGTCCGGCATGAGAAGAGGGCCGGCCGCTTGGCCAACAGGCGGCATCGTGTCGGGGAGCGGAGCCTCCAACCGGAGCACGTTGATAGCCTGCCTTATGGACGGCCTTAGGCTCTGGTCGTGGCACGCGCACCAGAGGCCGACGACCAGCACGCGCTCCATCTCTTGGAGATCGAAGTGGCCATCCAGCCGTGGGTCGGCCGCGTCAAGTATCCTCCCTTGCCCGTGCAGCTCTGACACGCGCTGTGCCAAGTGAATGAGCGTGCCGTTGGGTCGAGCCGTGGTAGGCCTCCGTCCGCACGCGATCTCAAGTAACACAACGCCGAAGCTGTAGACATCCGACTCGGTGCTGGCTCTGCCGGTGACAGTGCATTCGGGGTCCATGTACCCCAGCGTGCCGGCGAGCTCCGTCGTGTGCGACCCTCTGTCGTGGTCGACGAGCCTGGCGAGCCCGAAGTCGCCGAGCTTGGCGTTGAACGAAACGTCCAGCATCACATTGCTCGTCTTGATGTCCCTGTGCAGGACGCACTGCTCCCAGTCTTGATGCAGGTAAAGAAGCGCAGAGCTGATCCCCAGCACGATCCTATGCCTGAAACATAATAACCATTAAGGATAAATATGACGCAATTGCATCAGAATCCGGACAAGTATACTACTCAATAAGGAAGGTCATCTGACCTGACTGGCCACCATAGTACATTGTCCGCACTGTAAAGGTGAAGATCGAGGCTGCCATTGGGCATTAGCTCGTAGACCAGGAGGAGCTCGCGGCCGGCGTGGCACCAGCCAATGATCTGCACGAGGTTGCGGTGCCGAAGCCGGCTTATTAGTTATTACCCTCACCTCGGAGGCGTACTCCTTCCTCCCTTGCTTAGAGCCCTTGGACACTCTTTTGATGGCCACCTCGATTCTCAGGTCCTTTAGGAACCCTCTGTACACTGGGCCGAACCCGCCTTCCCCGAGCTTCTTGGCGTCCGAGAAGTTGTCCGTGGCAGCTGCCAGCTCGCTGTAGCGGAATCGCCTGGGCCCAGTCCCTTGCCTGAACTCGTGTTCCATGGCCTCATCGTCTTCGTTAGACGCTACCCTGGGAGAATGAGTTCTTCTCTCTAGGCGGCGCAAAAAGAGACGTACCGAGATGCTGATGCAGATCAACACGAAGACGGACCTCCTGATCAATGCAGATCAACCGAGATGAGCCGTCGGTTTAGGCGGCCCGGACCTCCTGATCAATGCACAGACGAAAATTCATGAAGGTACAGAAAATCGAGATTCACTAGTGTTCCAACGGCTCTGAAGAAGAAGATCACAGTACATCTGCACAAGGACCTCACCTGCAGATTGCGGAGGAGGCGTGGCGACGTTGATGGGATCGGGCGCGTGGGTGATGTAGCAGCCGTACCTCCTGACTTTGGCGGCGGTGGTGTTTCCGGTCATGCTCGCCAGTGTGGTGTTAAGACAGGTGGTGCACTCGCTCGGCGACAAGCCTCGGGCGCACTGCACAAGGCCGTACATCACCTGGGAGTTACCTCTTGAGTCCGTGTATGTCCGGCTACCGTTGGCGAACCGCCGCGGCGACCCGGCGGCCTCCGCTATGAGCTCGGTCACCAGCTCCCACTTGGTCTGGTTCATGGGGACCGCGTCGTCGCCGTCGATCTCACTTTGTGAGCTGAACCCAAACTCGAAGAGGTCGTCGTGGCCGAAGAATTGCTCGTCTGAGTAGCGTTGGTAGCAGCAGTCGTATATGATGGCGCCCCTTTTGTTGTTGGGGCATCCTTTGGTCATCAAGTAGGACGGCGCCACCTTCAGGCAGAGCTCGCACATTGACCAGTCGCAGTCGACGTAGCACATGGCCTGGCCGTATATCTTGTCGGGCCAGGTACCCTCGACGGTCTGGAAGAAGCCGCCATTCCCAATTGCCCCGTCGCGGAGGTTGTGGAGAAGGGTGTCGAGCTGGATCTGGTACGAGCTGCCGTCAGTGTAGTTGCTTTCCGTCGAGCAGACGGAAGCGGGAACATACGGTGTGTAGTCAGCAAAGGCAGCAGCACTAGCTGCGCCGAGCGAGGCGGCCACGGCCAGGAGCAGGAGGCGGCAAGGAGCCATGGCTGGCTCTGGCTGGCTGGCCCAGAGGGTGTTTCTTCTTTCTTCTAGCTTGTGGATTGTCAGGACACCGAAATTCGGTGAGCGCCTGGCTTGGGAATTGGCACTGCTGCATTAGCAGACGAGTCTTTTATTTATACTCCTACTAAGAAGAGAATTTGGATCAAATTAAGAAAGAAATCAACAAGCAAGCCATAGAAGAGGACACTACAATGCGCCCTTAGTTTTCGTTTTGTGCGACGGATGCATCAATGCTACATGCTGGTCCCTTTGCTACTGAAAAAGTTAGATCAGTGTATGTAAGCCATGACATCTATTGACATGGACTGGTTGCACAAGGTTGTGATTACTATTTTTATCTAGGTACCATCACGTCACTGATGGAATATTTCACAATATATTTTCATATAATTTGATAGTATGGAGCATGAATGTTTTAGAGTAATAATATGAGAACTAAAACCGAAATATTAGTTTCTACACCATTGCCTCTCATCATCAATCTTCTACTCTTGATTCATACGATTGACAGACGGAGAAATAACAACAGGTAGTATGCATCCCGGTTAACGCCCGGAAAATAGCCCCAGCCATAAAATGCCTCAACAAATTCATAAATCTAGATCATAGTTGAAACCTACGAATTCATACTCCCTCAGTCTGGAATTAGTTGTCGACAATAAAATAGGTGTATCTAAATGTATTTCAGTGCTAAATATAGCCGTGTTTGAGCGATAATTAATTCCGGACGGAGGGAGTAGTATAGACCATACTCCTGCACCCCCCTCCCCCCCTTACGAAGATGACGGCGAAGAAGCGACCACCCTTTGTAGCAACTACATGGGAGGACAAGTCAGCTGCCCCATCACCCAACCCGTTTTTGCCAACTCAGCCGAATAGGACCAAAACAATTAAAAATTCTGAACAAAACCACTTAAAGTGACATTAACCAAGTTTTGATAGTTTTCACGGTTCAAATTATGTGGTCTTACAATTCAGGAGGTAGGGATCCATCTTAATTGACTTAAGGGTAAAAACTATACTTTCATCAAAAGAAAAGATTGAGAAGCATAGCCAGAGCAACACGTCCCCTCCGGTGATGGATTGAGCCTCAACGAGCCACTAGGCGGATAGAAGAATGTGTTTCCATGGGCGTTCGCTTCCTACCACTGGACAGACAACGTTAGAGCAACCATCCAAGTTGTTTTCTTCTACTAGGTTTATTGAGCCCAAATATAGGAGTGTTCCTCTCACATGCGTTCTTAGAGCATCTCCATAGATGCTGAAAAAATTTGGTGCCCAAAAATGGTTCTAGGGCAGGAGAGAGCATATTTTTTGGGCACCATGGCGGCTATTGCTTTTCTAGATGATGAAAATTTGTGCCCATGAAAATTTATCTTCTTCTTATCTAATCAATAGTTGCATACATATTAAAACAAACCATAACATGATGCAATAAAAACTTTGCAAGCACAACACAAATAATCAAGAACATATAAAATTCAAATTCTAATCCATTAATCAAATTCAAACCACAAACAAAAGTGAATATAATATGAATGCATAGCGTCTCAAATGTCCTACTGTCTCCATGGCTTGCTTCCTCTCCATTGCCACCATTGTTTTCATTGCCACCCACTGCACCAGTCATGCCTCCTCCCATGGCACCTCCATTGCCTCCCATGGAACCCATGAATCCTCCCATGCCGCCACCCATGGCACCCATGCCTCCTCCCATTAATCCTCTCATCATGAAGCCTCCTATAGTCCTTATTGCCAACAATTGATTGCAACAAAGATCAAATTGCCTTCTCATCAAGACTACTCGTTCTCAATACTCTTGATTCTTTCTTCCATGGCCACCTTCCTCTTCTCCACCATGGCCACCTTCCTCTTCTCCACCATGGCCACCGCCCTCCTCTCCTCCATTTCTTTGGCCTTCAATGTTTTCCTTTCCTCTGCCATCTCCTTTATTATAGCCATGATGGCGTCCAATGATTCCTTCAAGTCATTGTCTCCTCCCTTCTTCAACTTCTCCTTGTTGTTCTTTCTTCCATCCGGCCTCTTCTTCGGAGCAACCGAGTTGGGAGTGGGGATTCTTTTCTCATCTCCTCCACTTGATGCATCATCGTCACCAACTTGTGTTGCATCTTCAACCGAGTTTTTCCTCTTGTGAGTAACTTTGTTGTACTCGTGTTTCTTCTACTTATCCTCATTTTCAAGCGACGAATAGCAATTGTGCAAAGTCAATAGTTTGCCTTTCTTGTTTGTGCCCTTTTTTCCTCACCCTTTCTACAATTCTTGAGCAATCTTCACCTACATACCACAAGTGAGAGAAGACGTTAGGACTACAAGAGATGAAGAAATAATTGATTAATTTGAACAAACAATCACCTTATCTTGGTCATTTGCACCACTTTGGTCATACTTTGAAGGTGTGCCAAGCTAGCCGCCCACTTATGATAATCCAATGATATAGTTGACCATCGATGTCACAACGAAGCTTGCGTTCGATGGATGCCCCTAGTGTTGTGTGCATTGAAGTACTCATGGATGCACTGCCAATATGTTGAAATTGGTTGCTCAACACCGATGACCTGATCAAGACTCATTTTCTTCCATGTTTCACATAACAATTTGTCCTCTTAGATAGTGTAGTTTCTGCTTCTTCCCTTTGGAGTAGATTCAAGAAAACTCTCATCATCCATGTCAAGAAGTGGCTCATCTTGGGTTTCATTCTTGAGAGGCAAAATTCTGAGATGCAACATTTGTGAATACCAAAAAAGTTTGATCATCCACACTAAATACACCAAATCTGAAGAACATACACGCGCATCACATCACAATTGTATAATGTAGAATCTCATGACAAGTAATGAAAAAATTGGAGATTTTTTTACCTTTGGGTCATTTTGTCGAACATGTTGGGGACGTACGGGGTTGAGGCGACCGATTACAACTCCTCCATGTGCGGCGACGGTAGGGTAGGGCAAGAAACCCTTGGCTGTTTCCAGAGCTACCAGAGTTGCTACTTTTGCCATTGAAAGGTTCATAGCAGAGCAACCTTCTTCCTGCTTGCGCGGGGCAGTAGCCACGGCCGACAGATCTCGCAGTGGCCTCTTCCCGGTGGCTACACTACCAAGGTGTTTGGATTTGGAGGAGCGTTGTTCAATTGGTGGCGAAGGCATGGCCAGACGCATCCCCACCATCTGTTGTGACTGTTCGAGGCGACACAAGATCTGCGATGCGGAGCGGTTGCTTCGGCTTGGTCCCAACTATACTTGGCCATCCCTCGGGTTGGGTTGGGCTTTGGGCCGGGCCTAACCAAGCCCGATGCAAAAAAACCCAGGCCCAAGCCCGGCCCGGCCCATGCATCGGGCCTTAAAATCAGGCCCAAGTGATGATGATACAGACCTAGGGTAGGGTCATAGGCCTGACCTATATGCCCTACCCAAGGTCACTACCCTAGAAGAAAAGAAGCTCAAGAGATAACACGGAGTACCCAATAAAGGTGTCGAGTGCAATCCACTCGACCAATCAACCACTCGGGTACCCCTCCTTCCCGACGTCACACGACCAGTCAACCACTCGACCATACAAGAATCCACTCGACCTACTGAAGACTAGGAGTCACTCCGAACAGCAACAGGCAAGCATTCACTCTGTAGTCTTTAGGGTCATTTAAGGCACTTAAGGCTGGCGTTACCAGTAACGCCCCAATCTTTATGTACATTGAACCCCCTGTAACGGGGGATGGCTGGGGCCCTGGCGAACTCTATCTAAGCCACCCCCCTCCTCTGGCACAAGGGTTCGCACCCCTTGTAACACACACACACTCATATAATCCAGTCGACCGCCTCCGGGCACAGAGACGTAGGGCTTTTACCTCCTCTGAGAGGGGCCTGAACTCGTAAACACTTGCGTACAATCTTGCCGTAGCTAGGACCTTGCATCCTCATTTGTACCCCCTATACTTACTGTCAGACTTAGTACCACGACAGTTGGTGCCCACCGTGGGGCAAAGTGTCTTAGCGACTTCCGGTTAGGTTGCATTTTCTTCGATCTTCATCAGCATGGTTTCCGGTGGCGGTTTGGTCATGGGTCGCGAGTTCCGACTCGGCGCACTCACTTTTGTCGCCGATGACTCCGCCTGGCTCTAGGAGGCCCCCTCGATGTCGTGGCTCTCCTGGCTCGTGGCTCGGCGCACTTCCGCGTGAGTTCCTGCAGCGTCCTCCTCAGGCAGCCGTCTTCACTATACCAGTCGGTCATCGCATTGTCGACTCACTCCACTGGACGGCGCCGCAAGCGGTCTGGTCGTTCGCGGCTCCAGCAATGGGTGAGACACGCAGTGGCTCATCAGGCCTTCACCCCCCATGTCGCGGCGATTGAGCCCGACATGTATTCTCGCGGATCGGTCGACATGTCGACTGATTTTGCAGATACTCTTTCTGAGAGCGGGATTGTGACCTCGCGGCGGAGGTCCACATGGTCGACGGAGGTAGGTGCGCTGGTCCGTCCCTCGACCACGAAGAGTACCAGCCCCAACCTCTCAGCTCACAGCAGAGGGAGGAGCTGCACCGCCGCAACATGGAGGCTCTCCAGACCCCCATCATAGGGGAAACCGCCCAGGCCCGGGCCTTGGAGGCGGTGCGCCTGGCCACTTTGGCTGAGCTCACTCGTCTGGAGAATCTCCAACATTCTCTCGACGAACGTGCCCGTCGACTTATTCCCGAGTCCAGTCGGCGTCCACGACAGTTGTTTCCACCAGAAACTCAGGTATTCCGTATACCGATTCAGAATTTGGCGGCGCTGCACGTATTGCCGAGTATATTCAACCATCTCGTTCAGAGGCTGGGAGAGGCCTGGAGCATATCAGAACGCTGCTCCGAGCAGCGGGAGACCAGAACTCCATTGTGTCTTAGTCGCGAAACAGAATCCACAGCAGATCAGTGAGAGCAGATACCGTTCAATCGGCTCACAGTCCTAGGTCCCCTTTGCGACAGGGAGGCCGCAATCACCGCCAAGATCGATACCTGGGAAGAGTTCATGGCGAATATGATCGTGAGTACGTCCGCGACAACTACCGTTGAGTGCCTTCGCCCCTTCCGAGGGACGGGTCATTCGCGCCCCGACGCAATGACGACAGGCGTCTGTACGGGAACGACCACAGAGTTCTAGTCGACCCCACAGAGTCTGGCTTTGACGCGAGGTCCGTCCTTGTGCATGGTTTGGTCGACTAGAACAAAGCATACAGAGAAGGGCTGGATCGGGACAGACCCAGTGGAGGCAGAGTCCACGTTTCAGGCCCCAAGTGTTTCGGAAGGGCCATCAGAGCTGCTGAGATACCCCATAACTTCAGACTGGCGACTAGCGTCAGTAAGTTCACGGGGGAGTCAAAGCCCGATACTTGGCTCGAAGACTACCGAGTGGCTGTGCACATTGGTGGAGGCAGTGATGAGGTGGCCATGAAGCACCTTCCTCTGATGCTTGAAGGGTCTGCCAGAGCTTGGCTAAATCAGTTGGCCCCTAGGAGTATTTTGAGTTGGGATGAGTTAGCCCGAGTGTTCACCAGAACGTTTGAGGGCACTTGCAAGAGACCTGTCGGTCTACCAGAGCTGCAGCATTGCGTGCAGAAACCGAATGAAACCCTGAGGGACTATATCCAGAGATGGATCACTCTGCACCACATAGTGGAGAGTGTGTCAGATCACCAAGCAGTCTGTGCCTTCAAGGAAGGCATTCGCTGTAGAGAGCTCATTCTGAAGTTCGGTTGGACTGGGATATGTCTTTGAGTCGGATGATGGAGATTGCTATCAAATACGCTAACGGCAAAGAGGAAGACCGACTCGGGAGTGGCAAGCACAAAACAGTCGCCCAGGACACCGGAGGAGGAAATTCCAGTCGGAAGCAGATGCAAAAGGCTAAGGCAGCAGGTCCTGCCGAGGCAGCAGTGTTGAATCAAGGAAAGTTCAAAGGGGAACCTAAATGGCCTTGGATCCCCAAGAAGGTGAAGGATCAGGAAGGAAATGATGTGATGGATTTGCCGTGTCATATTCACACCAAGAAAGATGAGGAGGGGAACCTGATTCTCCCCAAGCATACCACCCGACAATGTCGACTCCTAATCCAGAGCTTTCGAGAGAGTAAACCCAGTGATAAGGACAAAGAGCCTGAGAAGGAAGAAGATGATAAGGACGATGATGGCGGTTATCCCAATGTTAATGCCACCTTGGTGATTTTTGCCGATATCGAGAGCAAAAGTTGACTGAAGGTCATTAACAGAGAAGTAAACATGGTTGCTCCGGCAACACCAAGATATCTAAAGTGGTCGAAAGGCCCCATTACATTCGACCACTCCGACCACCCGGCACGCGTAGCTACCCCTGGGCGACAGGCACTGGTGGTCGACCCAGTCGTGGGGAGCACCCGACTGACTATGGTCCTAATGGATGGTGGCAGTGGCCTGAATATTCTGTACGCTGAAGCTCTCAAGGGAATGGCATTCCGATGTCCAAACTCAGCGAAAGCAACATGCGGTTCCACGGGATCATACCAGGAAAGAAAGCCAAATCACTCGGCCAGATCACTGATAACCCACAAGTATAGGGGATCGCAACAGTTTTAGATGGTAGAGTATTCAACCCAAATTTATTGATTCGACACAAGGGGAGCCAAAGAATATTCTCAAGTATTAGCAGTTGAGTTGTCAATTCAACCACACCGGCATAACTTAGTATCTGCAGCAAAGTATTTAGTAGCAAAGTAGTATGATAGTAATGGTAACAACGATAAAAGTAACGATAACAGTTTTGTAGTAATTGTAACAGTAGCAACGGTAAAGTAAATAAGCAAAGCACAATATGTGAAAAGCTCGTAGACATTGGATCAGTGATGGATAATTATGTCAGATGCGATTCCTCATGTAATAGTTATAACATAGGGTGACACAGAACTAGCTTCATATCATCAATGTAATGTAGGCATGTATTCTGAATATAGTCATAAGTGCTTATGGAAAAGAACTTGCATGACATCTTTTGTCCTACCCTCCCGTGGCAGCGGGGTCCTAGTGAAAACTAAGGGATATTAAGGCCTCCTTTTAATAGTGTAACGAACCAAAGCATTAACACATAGTGAATACATGAACTCCCCAAACTACGGTCATCACCGAGAAGTATCCCGATTATTGTCACTTCGGGGTTGTCGGATCATAACACATAATCAGTGACTATAGACTTGCAAGATAGGATCAAGAACTCACATATATTCATGAAAACATAGTAGGTTCAGATTTGAAATCATGGCACTCGGGCCCTAGTGACAAGCATTAAGCATAGCAAAGTCATAGCAACATCAATCTCAAAACATAGTGGATACTAGGGATCAAACCCTAACAAAACTAACTTGATTACATGGTAAATCTCATCCAACCCATCACCGTCCAGCAAGCCTACGATGGAATTACTCACGCACGGCGGTGAGCATCATGAAATTGGTGATGGAGGATGGTTGATGATGATGACGGCGACGAATTCCCCTCTCCGGAGCTCCGAACGGACTCCAGACCAGCCCTCCCGAGAGAAATTAGGGCTTGGCGGCGGCTCCGTATCGTAAAACGCGATGAAACTTTCTCTCTGATTTTTTTCTCCGCAAAAGAGAATATATGGAGTTGGAGTTGAGGTCGGTGGACATCCAGGGGGCCCACAAGGCAGGGGGCGCGCCCAGGGGGAGGGGGCGCGCCCTCCACCCTCGTGCACAGGGTGTGGGCCCCCTGGCCTTGATTCTTTCGCCAGTATTTTTTATATTTTATGAAAAGTTGCTCCGTGAATTATCAGGTCATTCTGAGAACTTTTTATTTCTGCACAAAAATAACACCATGGCAGTTCTGCTGAAAACAGCATCAGTTCGGGTTAGTTTCATTCAATCATGCAAGTTAGAGTCCAAAACAAGGGCAAAAGTGTTTGGAAAAGTATATACGACGGAGACGTATCAACTCCCCCAAGCTTAAACCTTTGCTTGTCCTCAAGCAATTCAGTTGACAAATTGAAAGTGATAAAGAAAAACTTTTACAAACTCTATTTGCTCTTGTTGTTGTAAATATGTAAAGCCAACATTCAAGTTTTCAGCAAAGATTATGAACTAACCATATTCACAATAACACTTAGGTCTCATGTTTACTCATGTCAATGTCATAATCAACTAGCGAGCAATAATAATAAATCTCGGATGACAACACTTTCTCAAAACAATCATAATATGATATAACAAGATGGTATCTCGCTAGCCCTTTCTGAGACCACAAAACATAAATGCAGAGCACCTTTAAAGATCGAGGACTGACTAAACATTGTAATTCATGGTAAAAGAGATCCAGTCAAGTCATACCCAATATAAACTAATAGTAATGCATGCAAATGACAGTGGTGCTCTCTAGTAGGTGCTTTTTAATAAGAGGGTGATGACTCAACATAAAAGTAAATAGATAGACCCTTCGCAGAGGGAAGCAGGGATTTGTAGAGGTGCTAGAGCACGGCTTTAAAATAGAGATGAATAACATTTTGCGCGGTATACTTTCATTGTGAACGCGACAACTATGAGATCTTGATATCTTCCATGATACACACATTATAGGCGGTTCCCAAACAGAATGGTAAAGTTTATACTCCCATACCACCAACAAGCATCAATCCATGGCTTGCCTGAAACAACGGGTGCCTCCAACTAGCAACAATCCTGGAGGAGTTTTGTTTAATTATTTTGATTTGATTTGATATGGCGCGCGGCGCGGCGCCATGGCAACAACGCCAGCTCCGCGCCCGGCACGTGGTTCCGCGGCGACGACGTCGAGTATGCTCTCTTGGCGAGGGTGTACCGCAACCCGGCAGCCTTCCACCGGTAAGACATGTATATCGACGTCGTCAGCCACCCAGCGCCGACGCCAAGCAGCATCCGCCGTTCCTTCTCCGGCCGATCTTGATTAATTACTCACACGCGCCCGTACTCTACTCATGGCGTGGCAGGAGCTACGTGGAGATGGGAGGCGGTTCAAGGTGTACGTACGAGGAGGGGAGCCGCCGCTCCTGCACTTGGGGCTGCAGGACATCTACACCATCGAGGGCCGCTTCATCGAGCAGCTCGAGCTCCTGGCGCCGCCGGCGTCCGGACGTGGGACGCCGACCGCGCGCACGCCTTCTTCCTCCCCTTCAGCGTCGTCCAGATGGTGGAGCTCGCGTACCGGCCCCTCTCCTACGACCGCGCCCCGCTCCTCTCCCTCGTCGGCGATTACGTCCGCGTCGTCGCCTCGCCGGCGCTGACCACTTCATGCTCTCCTGCCACGACTGGGTACGCCGTACTACGCATGCACAAAATCAACTTTCTCGCTTGTCGCTTCTTCTTGACGTGTTCGGCGTCATTGATGATTATTACAAGGAACTTCATTGTGTGTAGGCTCGGCGTGTCCAAGGGCGACCAGAGCTGTACGCCAGCGGCATCCGCGCTCGCAACGCCAACACGTCGGAGGGGTTCCGCCGGGAAGGACGTGAGCATCCGGAGATCAACCTCTACACCGGCGACACGCCGCGGCAGCTCTGGGGCCCTCGCCGGGCTGTCGGCGCGCCCTACTTGGCCTTCTTCGCCGGCGGCGGCACGCCACGTCCGCGATCTGCTGCTCCGCCCATCGGAAGGCCGCGACCCGCCACCTTCCCGTGTCTGATGTAGCACGGCCCCTCCACCACCGGCAACAGCAGCGAGACACAAACGGCGCAGGCGGCGACGGCAGAGCAACTACGCCGCCTACATGCACCGCTCCGCTTCGTCCTGTGCCCGGCCGGGCACGAGGTGGCGAGCCAGCGTGGTGGAGGCCATCCACGCCGGCTGCATCCCGTGCTGCTGACGGACGGGTACGCGCCGCCATTCGCCGACGTGCTGCGGTGGGAGTCCTTCTCGGTGTCCGTCCCCGTCGCCGACATCCCCAGGCTGAAGGAGGTGCTGGAGGGGATACCGACGGCGGAGGTGGAGCGGCCCCGGGACGGGGTGCGGCTGGTGAAGCGGCACTTCACGCTGCGGCAGCCGCCGGTGAGGCTCGACATGTTCCACATGATCCTGCAGGCAAATTTGACAAATTTAACCTATAGACGAAATTAAATCATAGAATGAACTATCCGTGAAACTATTTCACGCGGCTGACCTTTTTGTGTGACGCCCGCCACGAAGGCGCTACACTACAGTGTGCAACGCCTCACAGATAGGCGCTACACGGCCAGCGTCGCACACGTGTGATTAGAAAATTACTAAGTCGTGTGCAGCGCCTGAGAGCTAGGCGCCACACTATACAGTGCAGCGCCTAGCTCGTAGGAGTTGCACTAGTGCAGCGCCTAGCTCCCGGGCGTTGCACTAGTGCAGCGCCTGAGAGCTAGGCGCCACAGGTCAGCCGTGTGAAATAGTTTCACGGACGGTTCATTTTGTGATTTAATTTCGTCTATAGGTCAAATTTATCAAATTTGCCGCACTCCGTCTGGCTCAGGAGGCTCAACTTCAGACTCGACCACTAGCCGGCTCACAATTCACATCGCTGATAATAGTAGACAGAAATTTAGAACAGAGAACACCGTGCAACACCCCTGACTTCCTAATTAACATGCTCTACATTTTATTCTCATACTGTACTACTCCCTCCGTAAACTAATATAAGAGCGTTTAGATTACTAAAGTTCTAAACGCTCTTATATTAATTTACGGAGGGAGTAGTAGATAATTGCAGGTACATTATAAAGAATATAAATAGGACCCTCCTATTTGGCGACCGTTCACTGCGAGGGGTTGGGATTTCCGAACATTTTGATGACAGTTTCATTTGGTCGGGGTAGCAGTTTCTTGAGAACAGTATGACCTTTTCTGAAATTAAGGACAGTAAAACTGAGCCTAATCCCTGCTCTCTCATGAATTAGGCATTTCTGGCCGTTTGATTTTGTTTGTTAAACGTTTCTGACCATCCGATCTAAAGTTAGCGCCAGTTAGCCGTGAACACGTCGCAAGTGCAGCTACTCCCGTAACTATTTTGGAGCCAGGGGTTAATCGGGTCAGTTTCCGTACTCGGCCCAAGACAGCGAAGCCCGCTTCATCAACCTTGAAGAAAATAAAACACAGCCAACCAGCACCTCCCTTCGCTCCTCACGATGCCCCCTCCTCTCCCCGCCCCCGCCCACGATGGCATCTCATCGCCTCCCTCAACTTCGGGCGTTCTTCTTCCATCCACCCTAAGTCGAGCCTCGCAAGGGATTCCGGCACGGGTGGGGATCAATCCGAGGCGATGCTTTCCAGTGATCCGGCGTAGGAGGGGATCGACCCGAGGCGACGCGTGCGAGGATGCGATGCTCGACAGGATCCCGCCGGTAGCAGATGTGCGACGTGTAAGATTTGTTAGGAAGCGTTGAACCCTTTGCTCGGGCCGCATGTATATTTATAGGAGTTTTGCCGTAGCTTACGCGTTTGGAATATCGCTAGGATTCTTCCAGATACATCGAGAAAGACTTGAGGAAGAAGAACAGAAGAAGATATAGAAACAGAAACAGTTTAAACATATCTGACTATCTCTACGTAAGCTATTCTAACATCCTCCCTCAATCCAAACCTATGATTTCTCTAGGTTTAGATTGTACTTGAACTCATTCAGTCTTCTCGTAGTAAGTGGTTTGGTGAAGCCATCAGCAAGTTGATCTCCTGTGGGAATAAACTTGATGTCAAGTAGCTTCCGTGCTACTCTTTCTCTCACAAAATGAAAATCAACCTCTATGTGTTTTGTACGTGCATGGAACACAGGATTTGCAGACAAATAGGTAGCACCAAGGTTGTCACACCATAACCTTGCTGCTTGTGGAGACTTGATCCCCAACTCATATAGAAGAGTTTGTATCCACATGATTTCAGCTGTTGCATTTGCAAGAGCCTTGTATTCTGCTTCAGTGCTTGATCTTGACACAGTGGCCTGTTTCCTTGCACTCCATGACACAAGGTTTGATCCCAGAAACACAGCAAAACCACATGTGGACCTCCTATCATCAGGGCATCCTGCCCAGTCTGCATCTGAATATGCACTAACTAGCATGGATGATGATTTAACAATCTTGATTCCAAGTCCCATTGTGAACTTTAGATACCTCAGAATTCTCTTTACTGCAGTCCAATGAACTGTACTAGGTGCATGTAAGAACTGACATACTTTGTTGACAGAATATGAAATATCAGGTCTAGTCAATGTCAAGTATTGTAGAGCACCAACTACACTCCTATAGTTTGTTGCATCATTCGGTCCAAGTAACTCACCTCCTTCAACTGTAAGTTTCTCAGAAGTGAAGAGTGGTGTGCTTACCGGTTTACAATGTTCCAGACCTACCCTTCTTAAAATATCTGTGGTGTATTTCTCTTGTGTAAGAAGTATTCCATCCTTGATCTGTTTTACTTCTATGCCAAGAAAATAATGAAGATCACCCAAATCCTTAAGTGCAAATTCCACTTTAAGATCACGAAGCAGGCAGGTAGTGGCTTCTGAGCTGGAACTAGCAACAATTATATCGTCAACATAGACAAGAACAAACATAGAGATGTTGCCTTTGTGATAAAAGAATAGTGAGGTATCTGCCTTGCTTGGAATAAAACCAAGTTGTTGTAACTGAGTGCTTAACCTGGAGTACCAGGCTCTTGGGGCCTGTTTTAATCCATACAAGGCTTTGTCCAACTTACAAACAAAATGAGGTGTACTTTTGTTCTCATAACCTGGTGGTTGCCGCATGAACACTTCTTCCTCAAGAACACCATGAAGAAACGCGTTCTGAACGCCTAGCTGGCGTAAACTCCACCCTCTGGAAATAGCAATAGACAATACAAGTCAAATAGTAGCTGCTTTAACAACAGGGCTAAAGGTATCCTCATAATCAATTCCAAACCTTTGTTTAAACCCTTTTGCAACCAATCTAGATTTGTATCTATGTATACTTCCATCAGACTTTCTTTTAATCTTATAGACCCACTTGCAGTCAATCAAATTCTTTCCTTTTTTGGTGGTACAAGGTGCCACGTTTTATTTTTCATGAGTGCTTGATATTCATTGCCCATAGCCCCTTTCCATTCTTTGTGAGCAAGAGCTTCTGTTAAATGAGTAGGTTCACCTGAGCTGGTAAGAAAAGCATATTTGCGAGAATCATACCTCACTGTACCATCCTTGTACTCCTTAGGCTTGAACACTCCAGATTTTGATCTGGTATGGCGTGGAGCAGTTTCGGATGATATACGTGCAGCGGTGTTGCAATTTCAGCACTATCAGAACCAGCCACAGAGAATCCAGCAGAATCCTCCTGGACTGTAGCGCTGCATGTCTCCAGATCCAAGGCGGGCACAGGATCCGACGAGATTTGCTTCGCACCACGCGCTCCAGCAGGGGAGATCTGCACAGCGCTGTCAGCGGGTCCCGTGTCGGTCGGGCTGTCGCCCACAGGACGCACCGGTTCCCACGTGACGCGCACGGACGGGCTGCACCCCGCAGCATCTGGGTCCACGCCCGCATCTCGATCGGCCACCGGCTCGTCATTGAAGCCTGGTTCAGGGGCTACTGAGGGAGTCCTGGATTAGGGGGTATTCGGACAGCCGGACTGTATACTTTGTCCGGGCTGTTGGAGCGTGAAGATACAAGACTCAAGACTCCGTCCCATCTCCGGGTGGGACTCTCCTTTGCGTGGAAGACAAGCTTGGCGATCCGGATATTATATTTCCTTCCTTGTAACCGACTCCATGTAAACCCTAGCCCTCTCCGGTGTCTATATAAACCGGAGAGTTTGGTCCTTAGAGGGACGATCACAATCATAATCATCATAGGCTAGCTTCTAGGGTTTAGCCTCTACGATCTCGTGGTAGATCTACTCTTGTACTACTCATATCATCAATACCAATCAAGCAGGAAGTAGGGTTTTACCTCCATCGAGAGGGCCCGAACCTGGGTAAACATTGTGTCCCTTGCTTCCTGTTACCATCAGCCTAAGACGCACAGATCGGGACCCCCTACCCGAGATCCGCCGGTTTTGACACCGACAACGCACTCAAGGCAAAAGCTTTCACGGAGCCACCAAATAAATAACATAAGAAAGACAAGGTGGACGTGAAACAAAGGATATCAACTAGAGATGTAATTTCTCTCAAGTGTATAAGGTTCTAGGTAGACGAAATCATGATGATATATATCTACAAAGAAGGATGTACACCCGAAATAGTTACAACACGAAGGAACAAGATATCCACAAGGAAGTCATAAATATACCAATAAGATATTTGCTTGAAAGCATAGCACTTGGCTAGATATGGTCTTATTGTATATAAATGAAGTCCAATCACACATCCATGAAAGACATCACAACTAGCAACAAGAGATCATCGTTGAGATGCTTTGAGAAAGGAAACAAGTATCACAAGAAAGAATGAAATACATGCCATGATACAACCCACACAAGGTTGATGCAAGAAATGTGTGCAAGAAGTAGATGATGATACTTGTTATCGAGATACCATTGGAAGGATGTAGTAGATACCAATTGAAGGTAGATAGTAGTTCATTGATCATCCTAGCTTGACTCTAACAAGCACATGGTGGCAACACCTTCCGTGTGAGTGAGCCGAGCATCCAATGCATCTCCAAATGTTCCTAGAAGAACAACACAAACTAAACGGTACCCAAACTCATCGGGACCAAATAGTTAGAAACACCAATACATAGGACAAACTCCACATAAATATGTGCATATAGATATGAAAATGAATTTCATGCACATCTCATCCAAATTGAGACTAGGTGGAATTTCCCCTATATATTGAGTCAAAGAAAGAAAGCATGCCAAACAACATAAATGAAGTAAACATGCATGCTCAAAAATTTCAAGAACCAAAACCAATTGACAAAGAAATGCCAAGTGAAAAGGATACCAAATGGAGAAATTATCACTTGGAAGATATCATTAAACATACATCAAGGAATGAGATATCCATTGATACACACTAAATTAAAGATGTCAAACTCCCAAAGAGAGGATGGTTCCAAACAAACCAAGCTCTCAACAAAGTTTCATGATGGCACAAAGTACCAAAAAGAAATGGCTTGCCTTCCACCAAAACACACTTGATAAGGATCACAAGAAGAGTGTTCTAAAGAAAATAGGATAGCTCCCCCACGAGTTGTGCATTATATAGGATTTGCATTTGAATACAAAATGCACAAGGTGGGATCACTACTTTTACTATATCTACAAAACACTAGACAAGAACAAGAAATAGACAAGATCCACAAGTGGTAGGGAAGACAACAGGAGTTGACACAAACCTTGGCAAGAGAAAAGTCAAATAAAAACAAAAGCCAAAGTAAAGATGATCAACAAATTCTACCACACATAAGTGACTACCAATTGTCAAAATACAAGAAGTATTTGGAAATAATTCCCAGTGGTAGATAACAAGGACATCCAACATCATCTTCACAACAAACACAAGCAAATTGCAACTCGTAGAGCTAACATGTCACCTAGGAACAAGATAATTTACAATAACAATTCTAGGTGACAATATCTCAAATGTACACATTTTCTAGGCTTGTAATATGCACTTAGCATATTACTCCCCCATAATGTGATACCAATAAAAACTTAACAAGAGGCAATAAGAGGAACAAACAAGAGATAATTAATGGACTATTTAGAAATTGAATTTCTCATGAGAGATATACCACCTAGCGACTAGATAATCTTGTAATATCAATACTAGATGGTATTCCTCATGTACACACATTTATAGGATTGTGAGGTGCCCAAAGCACATCACTCCCCCAAAATGGGATGTTCCATTAATCTCTCACACGAGCCAACAAGGAAACAAACAAGAAGCATAAAGGCTCAACGCACGACACACACGTGCATGATGTGCAAACCAACACACACATACTTGATTGCTCAAGATAAGCAAGTTGGAATCACAACATATACAAACACATGCAAGGAACAAAACCAAAACATGCAAGGGGCAAGTAACTTTCAATGTAAACAATTTAAGTACAAGTTACCACAAGGAGGCACATTGGATATAAGATAGAAACTTGATAATCCAATTGACTTGGCTTGAGACAATAAGAATGATGAAGTCCCCTTAATTCTTCATAATGTAGCCAAGTCTCCAATGCCCTCCAACAACACCTATTGATCAAGTTTGAGCTTGGTGGTCCCCAACCAAGTTGGGTCCTAAGATGTTAGTCACAATAGGCTTGGCTACCCAAATAGTTCTTTTCTTGACACCACTTTGAGTACCAACAAACTTGGCAAACATATTGCCAACCTTATCCTTCCCAAGAGAATAGATATCATTAATAATAATTGGGTTGGATAAGTTACCACTAGTGCATGAAGAAGCGACGTGACCTTTCTCACGACATAAGTAGCAACGTCTATTCTTCACTTTCTTCTCACTTGATTTCTCAACAAGAGAAGCATTAACTTGAGTCTTCTTGGGAAGTGGCCTTTCTTCAACTTGAGGTTGAGCATGAGATTGAACTTGTGGCCTCTTCCCTTGTTTCTCGTCATTAATGGCCTTCTTCTTCAATGGGCAAGATCTAACATGATGCCCTTCAATTTTGCACTTGAAGCAAATAATATTGGCCGAATTCTTGACTTGTTCTTGACCCTTGTTCTTGATCATCTTGTACTTCTTCTTCTTATTGGAGTTGAATCCAAGTCCACCTTTGTCATTGGGGGATTTTTGCACACTCAAGATATTGTTGAGTGTGGATTTCCCTTCATGACTCTTTTCCAAGTCTTTCTTCAAAGAAGTGACTTGGGCCTTGAGCTCTTTGATTTCCTCTACATGGTTAGTCTCAACACAAGTACTAGAGGAAGTATAAGCTTCATTGTTAGAGAAACAAGGCAAGAAAGCAATTCATCACAAGATGTACCAACATTGTGAGTAGATGAATTACAAGGACTAACACATGGCAATATAGTATTTTGACTAGAAGTAGTGCTAGTTGTTGGGGAACGTAGTAATTTCAAAAAAATTCCTACGCACACGCAAGATCATGGTGATGGTATAGCAACGAGAGGGGAGAGTGTTCGTCCACGTACCCTCGTAGACCATAAGCGGAAGCGTTAGCACAACGCGATTGATGTAGTCGTACGTCTTCACGATCTGACCGATCCAAGCACCGAACGTACGGAGCCTAAGAGTTCAGCACACGTTCAGCTCGATGACTATCTTCGGCCTCCGATCCTGCAAAGCTCCGGAGATGAGTTCCGTCAGCACGACGGCGTGGTGACGATGATGATGTTCTACCGGCGCAGGGCTTCGCCTAAACTCTGCGACGATATGACCGAGGTGGAATATGGTGGAGGGGGGCACCGCACACGGCTAAGGAACGATCCGTAGATCAACTTGTGTGTCATGGGGTGCCACCTGCCCCCGTATATAAAGGAGCAAGGGGGAGGAGGCGGCCGACCAAGGGAAGGCGCGCTAGGGAGGAGTCCTACTCCCACCGGGAGTAGGATTCCCTCCTTTCCTAGTCCAACTAGGAGACCTTCCATGTAGTAGGAGTAGGAGAGAAGGAAAGGGAAGAGAGAAGGGAAGGAAGGAGGGGGTGCGGCCCCTCCCCCTAGTCCAATTCGGACTAGGCCTTGGGGGGGCGCGCGGCCTGCCCTAGGCAGCCCCTATCTCTTTCCCGTATGGCCCAATAAGGCCCAATACTTCTCCCCGGCGAATTCCCATAACTCTCCGGTACTCCGATAAATACTCGAATCACTCGGAACGTTTCCGAAGTCCGAATATAGTCGTTCAATCTCGTTACCGGCAAGTCTCTTTACTCGTTCCGTAATACATCATCCCGCAACTAACTCATTAGTTACAATGCTTGCAAGGCTTAAGTGATGTGCATTACCGAGAGGGCCCAGAGATACCTCTCCGACAATCGGAGTGACAAAACCTAATCTCGAAATACGCCAACCCAACATGTACCTTTAGAGACACCTGTAGTACTCCTTTATAATCACCCAGTTACGTTGTGACATTTGGTAGCACCCAAAGTGTTCCTCCGGTAAACGGGAGTTGCATAATCTCATAGTTACAGGAACATGTATAAGTCATGAGGAAAGCAATAGCAACATACTAAACGATCAAGTGCTAGGCTAACGGAATGGGTCATGTCAATCACATCATTCTCCTAATGATGTGATCCCATTAATCAAATGACAACACATGTCTATGGTTAGGAAACATAACCATCTTTGATCAACAAGCTAGTCAAGTAGAGGCATACTAGTGACACTATGTTTGTCTATGTATTCACACATGTATTATGTTTCCGGTTAATACAATTCTAGCATGAATAATAAACATTTATCATGAAATAAGGAAATAAATAATAACTTTATTATTGCCTCTAGGGCATATTTCCTTCAGTCTCCCACTTGCACTAGAGTCAATAATCTAGTTCACATCGCCATGTGATTTAACATCAATATTCATATGTATATATGATTAACACCCATTGCTCACATCGTTATGTGACCAACACCCAAAGGGTTTACTAGAGTCAATAATCTAGTTCACATTGCTATGTGATTAACACCCAAAGAGTACAAAGGTATGATCATGTTTTGCTCATGAGAGAAGCTTAGTCAACGGTTCTGTCACATTTAGAGCCTCATTTATTTTGCAAATATTCTATGTCTACAATGCTCTGCACGGAGCTACTCTAGCTAATTGCTTCCACTTTCAATATGTATTCAGATTGAGACTTAGAGTCATCTGGATCGGTGTAAAAGCATGTATCGTTGTAACTTTTACGACGAGCTCTTTTATCACTTCCATTATCGAGAAACATATCCTTATTCCACTAAGGATAATTTTGACCAATGTCCAGTGATCTACTCGTAGATCACTATTGTACTCCTTTGCCAAACCAGGGCAGAGTATACAATAGGTCTGGTACATAGCATAGCATACTTTATAGAATCTATGACTGAGGCATAGGGAATGACTTTTCATTCTCTTTCTATTTTCTGCCATGGTCGGTTCTTGAGTCTTACTCAACTTCACACCTTTGCGTCACAGGCAAGAACTCTTTCTTTGACTGTTCTATTTTGAACTATTTCAAAAATTTATCAAGGTATGCACTCATTGAAAAATCTTATCAAGCGTCTTGATCTATCTCAATAGATCTTGATGCTCAATATGTAAGTAGCTTTACCGAGGTCTTTCTTCGAAAAAACTCCTTTCAAACACTCCTTTATGCTTTGCAGAATAATTCTACATTATTTCCGATCAACAATATGTCATTCACATATACTTATCAGAAATGTTGTAGTGCTCCCACTCACTTTCTTGTAAATGCAGGCCTTTCCAAAAGTCTGTATAAAACCATATGCTTTGATCAACTCATCAAAGCGTATATTCCAACTCCGAGATGCTTGCACCAGTCCATTGATGGATTGCTGGAGCTTGCACACTTTGTTAGTATCTTTAGGATTGACAAAACCTTATGGTTGCATCATATACAACTTTCCTTTAATAAATCCATTAAGGAATGCAGTTTTGACATCCATTTGCCAGATTTCATAAAATGTGGGAATGCTAACATGATTCGGACAGACTTAAGCATCGATACGAGTGAGAAAATCTCATTGTATTCAACATCTTGAACTTGTCAAAAACCTTTTTGCGACAAGTCGAGCTTTGTAGATAGTAACACTACTATCAACGTCCGTCTTCCTCTTGAAAATCCATTTATACAGTATGGCTTGCCGATCATTGGGCAACTCCACCAAAGTCCACACTTTGTTCTCATACATGGATCCCATCTCAGATTTCATGGCCTTAAGCCATTTTGCGGAATCTGGGCTCATCATCGCTTCCTCATAGTTCGTAGGTTCATCATGGTCTAGTAACATGACTTCCAGAACAGGATTACCGTACCACTCTGGCACGGACCGTACTCTGGAAGACCTACGAGGTTCTGTAGTAACTTGATCTGAAGTTTCATGATCATCATCATTAGCTTCCTCACTAATTGGTGTAGGAATCACTTGAACTGATTTCAGTGATGAACTATTTTCCAATTCGGGAGAAGGTACAGTTACCTCATCAAGTTCTAATTTCCTCCCACTCACTTCTTTCGAGAGAAACTCCTTCTCTAGAAAGGAGCCATTTTTTAGCAACGAATATCTTGCCTTCGGATCTGTGATAGAAGGTGTACCCAACAGTTTCCTTTGGGTATTCTATGAAGACGCACTTCTCCGATTTGGGTTTGAGCTTATCAGGATGAAACTTTTTCACATAAGCATCGTAGCCCCAAACTTTAAGAAACGACAACTTGGGTTTCTTGCTAAACCACAGTTCATATAGTGTCGTCTCAACGGATTTAGATGGTGCCCTTTTAACGTGAATGCAGCTGTCTCTAATGCATAACCCCAAAACGACAATGGTAAATCAGTAAGAAACATCATAGATCGCACCATATCCAATAAAGTACGATTACGACGTTCGGACACACCATAATGTTATGGTGTTCCAAGTGGCGTGAACTGTGAAACTATTCCACATCGTTTTAATTGAAGACCAAACTCGTAACTCAAATATTCGTCTCCGCGATCAGATCGCAGAAATTTATTTTCTTGTTACGATGATTTTTCCACTTCACTCTGAAATTCTTTGAACCTTTCAACTATTTCAGACTTATGTTTCATCAAGTAGATATACCCATATCTGCTCAAATCATCTTGTGAAGGTCAGAAAATAATGATACTTGCCACGAGCATCAACACTCATTGGATCGCATACATCGGTATGTATTATTTCCAATAAGTCAAGAGCTCGTTCCATTGTTCCGAGAACGGAGTTTTAGTCATCTTGCCCAAAAGGCACGGTTCGCAAGCATCAAATGATGCATAACCAAGTGATTCGAAAATCCATCTTTATGGAGTTTCTTCATGCGCTTTACACCGATATGACCCAAACGGCAGTGCCACAAATAAGTTGCACTATCATTATTAACTTTGCATCTTTTGGCATCAATATTATGAATATGTGTATCACTACAATCGAGATCCAACAAACTATTTTCATTGGGTGTATAACCATCGAAGGTCTTATTCATGTAAACAGAATAACAATTATTCTTTAACTTCAAATGAATAACCGTATCGCAACAAACATGATCAAATCATATTCATGCTCAACGCAAACGCTAAATAACATTTATTTAGGTTTAACACTAATCTCGAAAGTATAGGGAGTGTGCGATGATGATCATATGAATCTTGGAACTACTTCCAACACTCATCGTCACTTTCCCTTCAACTAGTCTCTGTTTATTCTGTAACTCCTGTTTCGAGTTACTAATCTTAGCAACCGAACAAGTATCAAATACTCAGGGGCTACTATAAACACTAGTAAGGCTCACATCAATAATCTGTATATCAAATATACCCTTGTTCACTTTGCCATCCTTCGTTATCCACCAAATATTCAGGGCATTTCCGTTTCCAGTGACCATTTCCTTTGCAGTGTAAGCACTCAGTTTCAGGCTTTGGTCTAGCTTTGGTCTTCTTCACGAGAGTGACAACTTGTTTGCCATTCTACTTGAAGTTTCCCTTTCTTTCCCTTTGCCCTTTTCTTGAAACTAGTGGTCTTGTCAATCATCAACACTTGATGCTCTTTCTTGATTTCTACCTTCGTCGATTTCAACATCACGAAGAGCTCGGGAATCGTTTTCGTCATCCCTTGCATACTATAGTTCATCACGAAGTTCTAGTAACTTTAGTGATGGTGACTAGAGAATTCTGTCAATCACTATCTTATCTGGAAGATTAACTCCCACTTGATTCAAGCGATTGAAGTACCCAGACAATCTGAGCACATGCTCACTAGTTTAGCGATTCTCCTCCATCTTTTAGCTATAGAACTTGTTGGAGACTTCATATCTCTCAACTCGGGTATTTGCTGGAAATATTAACTTCAACTCCAGGAACATCTCATATGGTCCATGACGTTTCAAAACGTCTTTGAAGTCCCGATTCTAAGGCGTTAAGCATGGTGCACTAAACTATCAAGTAGTCATCATATTGAGCTAGCCAGACGTTCATAACATGTGCATCTGCTCCTGCAATAGGTTTGTCACCTAGCGGTGCATTACGGACATAATTCTTCTGTGCAGCAATGAGGATAAACCTCAGATCACAGATCCAATCCGCATCATTGCTACTAACATTTTTCAACACAATTTTCTCTAGGAACATATCAAAATCCAACGGAACAACAACACGAGCCATCTATCTACAAACAAACATAGACAAGCAAAATACTATTAGGTACTAAGTTCATGATAAATTTAAGTTCAATTAATCATATTACTTAAGAACTCCCACTTAGACACACATCTCTCTAGTCATCTAAGTGATCACATGATCCAAATCAACTAAACCATAACCAATCATCACGTGAGATGGAGTAGTTTTCAATGGTGAACATCACTATGTTGATCATATCTACTATATGATTCACGCTCGACCTTTCGGTCTCCGAGTTCCGAGGCCATATCTGCATATGCTAGGCTCGTCAAGTTTAACCTGAGTATTCCGCGTGTGCAAAACTGTCTTGCACCCGTTGTAGATGGACGTAGAGCTTATCACACCTGATCATCACGTGGTGTCTGGGCACGACGAACTTTGGCAACGGTGCATACTCAGGGAGAATACTTCTTGATAATTTTAGTGAGAGATCATATTAAAATGCTACCGTCAATCAAAGCAAGATAAGATGCATAAAGGATAAACATCACATGCAATCAATATAAGTGATATGATATGGCCATCATCATCTTGTGCTTGTGATCTCCATCTCCGAAGCACCGTCGTGATCACCATCGTCACCGGCGCGACACCTTCATCTCCATCGTAGCATCGTTGTCGTTACGCCATCTATTGATTCTACGACTATCGCTACCGCTTAGTGATAAAGTAAAGCAATTACAGGGCGTTTGCATTTCATACAATAAAGCGACAACCATATGGCTCCTGCCAGTTGCCGATAACTCGGTTACAAAACATGATCATCTCATACAATAAAATATAGCATCACGTCTTGACCATATCACATCACAACATGCCCTGCAAAAACAAGTTAGACGTCCTCTACTTTGTTGTTGCAAGTTTTACGTGGCTGCTACGGGCTGAGCAAGAACCGTTCTTACCTACGCATCAAAAACCACAACGATAGTTCGTCAAGTTGGTGCTGTTTTAACCTTCACAAGGACCGGGCGTAGCCACACTCGATTCGGCTAAAGTGAGAGAGACAGACACCCGCCAGCCACCTTTAAGCACGAGTGCTCGTAACGGTGAAACCAGTCTCGCGTAAGCGTACGCGTAATGTCGGTCCGGGCCGCTTCATCTCACAATACCGCCGAACCAAAGTATGACATGCTGGTAAGCAGTATGACTTGTATCGCCCACAACTCACTTGTGTTCTACTCGTGCATATAACATCAACGCATAAAACCTAGGCTCGGATGCCACTGTTGGGGAACGTAGTAATTTCAAAAAAATTCCTACGCACACGCAAGATCATGGTGATGGTATAGCAACAAGAGGGGAGAGTGTTCGTCCACGTACCCTCGTAGACCGTAAGCGGAAGCGTTAGCACAACGCGGTTGATGTAGTCGTACGTCTTCACGATCCGACCGATCCAAGCACCGAACGTACGGAGCCTCCGAGTTCAGCACACGTTCAGCTCGATGACGATCTCCGGCCTCCGATCCAGCAAAGCTCCGGAGATGAGTTCCGTCAGCACGACGGCGTGGTGACAATGATGATGTTCTACCGGCGCAGGGCTTCGCCTAAACTCTGCGACGATATGACCGAGGTGGAATATGGTGGAGGGGGGCACCGCACACGGCTAAGGAACGATCCGTAGATCAACTTGTGTGTCATGGGGTGCCCCTGCCCCGTATATATAAAGGAGCAAGGGGAGGAGGCGGCCGGCCAAGGGAGGCGGCGCCAGGAGGAGTCCTACTCTCACCGGGAGTAGGATTCCCTCCTTTCCTAGTCCAACTAGGAGACCTTCCATGTAGTAGGAGTAGGAGAGAAGGAAAGGGAAGAGAGAAGGGAAGGAAGGAGGGGGTGCGGCCCCTCCCCTTAGTACAATTCGGACTAGGCCTTGGGGGGGCGCGCGGCCTGCCCTAGGCAGCCCCTCTCTCTTTCCCATATGGCCCAATAAGGCCCAATACTTCTCCCCGGCGAATTCCCGTAACTCTCCGGTACTCTGATAAATACCCGAATCACTCAGAACCTTTCCGAAGTCCAAATATAGTCGTCCAATATATCGATCTTTACGTCTCGACCATTTCGAGACTCCTCGTCATGTCCCCGATCTCATTCGGGACTCCGAACTCCTTCGGTACATCAAAACTCATAAACTCATTATAAAACTGTCATCGAAACCTTAAGCGTGCGGACCCTACGGGTTCGAGAACTATGTAGACATGACCGAAACACGTTTCCGGTCAATAACCAATAGCGGGACCTGGATGCCCATATTGGCTCCCATATATTCTACGAAGATCTTTATCGGTCAAACCGCATAACAACATACGTTGTTCCCTTTGTCATCGGTATGTTACTTGCCCGAGATTCGATCGTCGGTATCTCAATACCTAGTTCAATCTCGTTACCGGCAAGTCACTTTACTCATTCCGTAATACATCATCCCACAACTAACTCATTAGTTACAATGCTTGCAAGGCTTATGTAGGATCGTTGAAGGCAAGAGTGTCTAGAGGGGGGGTGATTAGACAACTCGACAAGATAAAAGTTTATGCCTTTTGATTAACATAGGTTCATAGCAAATTCAAAATGAAGGTCAAGTCAAGCATCATGCATACAAGTCGAGCAACATACTAAACATGCAATTCTAGAGTATAGGGCAGCGGAAAGTAAATTGCATGAATGGTAAGGGAGAGATTGTGAAGAGCAAACGCAATTGGAGACACGGAGATTTTTCTCGTGGTTCCGATAGGTGGTGCTATCGTCAATCCACGTTGATGGAGACTTCAACCCACGGAGGGTAACGGCTGCGCGAGTCCACGGAGGGCTCCACCCACGAAGGGTCCACGAAGAAGCAACCTTGTCTATGCCATCATGGCTTACGCCCACGGAGGACTAGCCTTACTCGGGGTAGATCTTCACGAAGTAGGCGATCTCCTTGCCCTTACAAACTCCTTGGTTCAACTCCACATCATGACGGAGGCTCCCAAGTGACACCTAACCAATCTAGGAGGCACCACCCTCCAAAAGGTAATAGATGGGGTTGGTGATGATGAACTCCTTGCTCTTGTGCTTCAAATGATAATCTCCCCAACACTCAACTCTCCTCACTGATTTGGCTGTGGTGGAAGAAGGGATTGAGTGGAAAGCAACTTGGGAAGACTAGAAATCAAGTTTCATATGGTGGGAGTGGAGCAACTTGATCTCAACACAAGGGTAGGTAGTTTTCTTCTCAGAAATGTAAGGTAGGAGTGGTAGTTCTTTCGATGGCTCTCTCCACGAATGAAGAGGAGGTGGAGGGTATTTATAGCCTCCACACAAAATCCAACCGTTACACACATTTGACCAATCTCGGTCGGACCGAAGTTGACAACTCGGTCGGACCGAAAGTTCAAATCTTGTGAGCGTTGGGATTTTCAGTGGGACCGAAAATACAATCTCGGTTAGTCCGATTCTTCCAAAGTCTAGGGTTTGCCAATCTCGGTGGGACCGACTTTCTCATCTCGGTGACACCGATTTGAGTCTGAAGGTTCTGAAGGTTGGCAACACCAATTTCGAATGACCGAGTTTGGAATCGGAAAATCCGAGATTCTTAGGGTTTGGGTATATGGTGAGGTGGTTCATCTCGGTGTGGTGAGTTTGGAATCGGTGGGACCGAGATTACTTATGAGTTTATGTTGGAATGAAAGATTGCTGATTGTTTGAGAGATAAATCACTAAGCACTTTAGAGCAACCAGATCATTATCATAACCTCACCCCTTTTAATAGTATTGGCTTTCCTATGGACTCAATGTGATCTTGGATCACTAAACCAAAAATGGAGTCTTGAGCTTCTTGCCAATCCTTTCCTTAGCATCTTAGGGGTTCACCTTTCTAGTCCTTTTGCCATGCCAGAGTGGTTGACTTTCCTGAAACATACTTGATAAAAGCATTAGTCCAACCACAAAGTATGTTGACATTAATTACCAAAACCACCTAGGGAGCAAATGTGCTTTCAATCTCCCCCTTTTTGGTAATTGATGGCAACACACAAAAAAAGATATCAAAGCTTACTAAAAGAAAGACATGGTTAACATTAAAGCTTTGACAGACATGTAGTACAAGCTCCCCCTACAAGTGTGCAAGATTTTAGATTTTGGTTTTGGACTACCACAAGCACACATGAGAGAAAAGCTAGATGTGCTGCATGCAGCTTGGCTATATGCATCAGAGCAGATGAGGGTAAATGAGAGATGATGCATATGTGCATGGTGATTTCTTGCAAACAAGTATTCACAAGCAAGTCACCATCATGCACATCCTGCAAGATGCATATACTTACCTTGAAGTTCCTTGGTGATGTACCTGAAGAAATAGACTTGGGAAAACACGGTTAGCTAACACAAGAGTATTCCTACAACCAACAGGAAGAACATCAAGAGTACCAGGCCAGGGATGACATGTATAAAGAGTGTCTCATGTTGAGCACTAGCTTGAATCAGCCAACATGTCTCCCAAGACTAAAAGATTTTCAATGAGCTCTGAGAGATTTTGCTTTTCATAAGATATCAAATCTGATCTTTCAAGAGGATACCAATTGTATAAAATAGAGGATACCAATTGTACTTTTCAGAAGATACCAATGATGAGAACAAGAGAAGCAAAATCAGGAGAATAATGGTAATACTTTTGGCAAAGCTTTGATGTGATCCTCTCCCCCTTAAGGTAAGATTGTTCTTCTTCCTTAAAAATATTTTTTTTCTCCCCTTATCCTCCAATCTTCCCTTAAGCTCCCCCTAAATCTTCTCCCCCTTTGACATCAAGTGCCGAAAAGGACAGTAAACCAGGAAGGACAGGAAATATGGAAGGAAAGAAGTGGGTTCATTAAGAATCACAACTGAGCAAATTAAGTATGTAGAATGTAAATCATTTAGATGAGCTGTAGAAGATGATATCCTGGTGAATGTAAATCGGTGACACCGAATTGATATGGATCGGTGAGTCCGAAAGTCAGAGACTTAGGGCAGATCCCTTTTTCGGTCAGACCGAACTATTTAAATCGGTGACGCCGAGTTTAATTCCAAGGAAATGTAGAAATAATCCAGCTCACTTTGCAAGAAGTGTTTCAGAAGATTTGCAATGAATTTGTAAAAGATTTTCAGGGAATTTATCAGAGCGGAAAAATATACACAAGAACAAAAGAAACAGCAATGAAAAGAGTGCTAGATGAAGTTTTTTTTTTTGTTAAAATGGGAAAAACTCAACAAGAGAATCAAAAGAGACAATAGTAAAACTCCAAATCATATGTACTTCATCTAGACAAGGGTCGGCGACTAGGTCACGTATGTTTGAGTATATTGACTTAGGAGTCAAATGAGAACATTTGATCATAGGTCATACTCATCGTTTAAGCTCAAAATGGGGTTACCATTTTTCGATAAAGCATTTGATGTGATCACATCTTTTGAAACTGCTTGTACTCATATCTTTGAGCAAAGCTTTTTCAAGATGTGAAAGACATACCTTGGGCTTGTTGTTGCTCGTTCTCATGTAGGTGAACTTGATGTAGATGCTCATAGAATGTGAAGTTGGAGCACCTTTACCAAATGTAGAGTTCATCTTCCTACATGGGTTAGGCAAGCAAGGAAATACTCAAGAATTTCCAATATGACATGAGTGAAGAACTGGAAGTTTATGATGTCAAAAAGGATATGTGGAATTTTGTTCCTTGAACTCAACATCCCAAGAGCTAGATACTTGGTCAATGACAAGATTACTCATGATTTGAGTGAGTGTGATAATCTTGTAGAATGTAGACCATCCAAGTACCTGCAAGGAGTTAGATGCAATACAAGGGGGCAAATGTGTCCAAGACATATGATCATCATCATAAGAGAAATATCAAGGATTAGACAATTTGGCTCATGCCTTGCATGCATCAATGGAGTTTTTCACTCCAAGTTTGAAGCATCAATGATGTTCAACTCACTCCTCAAGCGACAAAACACTTTCTCATCAAGTGGTTTTGTGAAGATATCTGCAAGCTGTTTGTCAGTACGAACATGTTTAAGATCAATGTCACCCTTAGCAATGTGATCACGAATAAAATGGTGATGAACTTCAATGTGTTTCGTGCGAGAGTGTTGCACGGGATTGTGTCCAATCTTAATTGCACTCTCGTTGTCACAAAGCAAAGGAACATGTCTCGCATGTATCCCATAGTCTTTAAGCATATGTTTCATCCATAGCAACTGAGCACAACACGAACCAGCAGCAATATATTCTGCTTCTGCAGTAGATAATGATATCGAATTTTGTTTCTTGGATGACCAAGACACAAGAGATCGACCAAGAAATTGACATGTACCCGAAGTTGACTTTCTATCTATCTTGTCTCCGGCATAGTCCGAGTCGGAATAGCCAACAAGATCGAAAGAGGCCCTCTTAGGATACCAAATGCCAAAGTTAGGTGTGTGTATCAAATATCTCACAATTCTTTTAACAGCTTTAAGATGACATTCTTTAGGAGCAGCTTGATATCGAGCACACATGCATACACTCAGCATTATATCAGGACGAGAAGCACAAAGATATAATAGAGAACCAATCATGGATCGATAAACCTTTTGATCAACAGGTTCTCCATCTTTAGTCAAGTCATTATGTCCATTGGTAGGCATGGGGGTTCTCATACCTTTGCTCTCTTGCATGTTGAACTTCTTGAAGAGATCCTTAGTGTACTTAGTTTGTGAGACAAAAGTACCCTCCTTAGATTGCTTGATTTGCAACCCAAGGAAGAACTTGAGTTCACTCATCATGGACATCTCATACTTCTCTGACATAAGCTTCCCAAACTTCTCACTAAAATCAGGGTTAGTTGAACCAAAGATAATATCATCGACATATATTTGGCACACAAATAGTTCACCGTCAACCCTTTTTGTGAATAGCGTTGAGTCAATTTTACCAATCTCAAATCCTTTTTCAAGAAGAAAGCTAGTCAAGCATTTGTACCAAGCTCTAGGGGCTTGTTTAAGACCATAAAGAGCTTTGTGCAATTTGTAAACATGATTAGGCTTTTAGGATTCACAAACCGGAGGTTGTTTCACAAATACTTCCTCCTCAATTTCACCATTTAGAAAAGCACTTTTAATGTCCATTTGATAGAGAGTAATGTTATGGTGGTTGGCATAAGCAAGAAGAATGCGAATGGACTCAAGTCTAGCAACGGGGGCATAGGTCTCACCATAGTCCATACCTTCGACTTGTGTGTAACCTTGTGCTACGAGACGAGCCTTGTTGCGGATGACTTGTCCATCTTCATCTTGCTTGTTCCGAAACACCCATTTGGTTCCAATGACGTTTTGGTCATCATTGGGCTTCTCTACCAAAGACCAAACGTTGTTCCTCTCGAAGTTGTGCAACTCTTCATGCATAGCGTTCACCCAATCCGGGTCTTCAAGCGCTTCTTCTACCTTCATAGGTTCAAGACTTGAAATAAATGAGTAATGCTCTCAAAAGTTAGCTAAACGAGTTTTAGAGCGAGTGATTCTCCCGGAGTCGATGTCATTCATCATTTGTTCCACGGGATGGTCTTTCTTGACTCTTTCTCGAACTCGGGATAGCTTTTGTCGTGGTCGTGGTTGAGCTTCCTCATCTTCCTCTTCTTCTTCTTCATCGGTGTTGTTGGTGTTGTCTTGAGGTGGTGGAGAAGGAGGTTGTGGTGGATCTTCTTGTCGCACTTCCTCATCTTGGTGAGTTCCACTTGTGGAAGCCTCCATGTTACCTTGAGGTTCACCTTGCCGTGAGGTAGGGGGCTCCACGTATGTAGATGAGGTACTCTCCTTCACTTCCATGGGACGAATCTTTCCTATGGATAAATCTTGAATGGCTTCCGATGGGTCCTTGTCACCTACATCAATAGGCATTTGCTCTACTTGCGAGCCATTAGATTCATCAAACTTCACATCTACCGTCTCTTCAACCTTTCGAGTGAAATTATTGTAGACACGGTAGGTGTGAGAGTTTGATCCATAACCGAGGAAAAAGCCTTCATGAGTTTTAGGAGCAAATTTAGACCGACGATGCTTATCAAGAATATAGCATTTTGAACCAAAGACACGAAAATATCCCACTTGGGGTTTGTTACCCGTGAGGAGCTCGTATGAAGTCTTGCCGAGAAGCTTGTGAAGATAAAGTCTGTTGATGGCATGACAAGCTGTCTCGATGGCTTCACCCCAAAAGTGTTTTGGTGTCTTGTATTCATCTAGCATTGTCCTCGCCATCTCAATGAGCGTTCGGTTCTTCCTCTCAACAACCCCGTTTTGTTGAGGTGTGTACGTAGCTGAGAACTCATGTAGAATCCCTTCCTCATCGAGAAAAGAGTCCACATGGGCGTTCTTGAACTCCGTTCCGTTGTCACTCCGAACCTTCTTGATCTTCACCTCAAATTGATTCTGGAGCCTTTCTAGCAAAGGTTTTGAAGATTTTCGAACCTGCGATTTGTCATCAAGTAGAAATACCCACGTAAATCTGGAAAAGTCATCAACAATAACTAGACCAAAGGAGTTACCACCAAGGCTTTTGTAAGCATTGGGACCAAGAGATCCATATGAAGAAGCTCAAGCGGTCTCCTTGTGGTCATGATATTCTTCACGGATGACTTCCTCCAACTTGTTTTCCTGCTTGACAAGCCTTCGCAGAGTCTATCTTTGTCAAAGAAAACATCTTTAACACCAAGAATGTGATCACCTTTGATTAGCTTATCTAAATTTCGCATACCAACATGTCCAAGCCTTCTATGCCAAAGCCAACCTTTAGCAGATTTAGCAATAAAGCAAGTTCTAGGTTGAGCTTTCTTAGTGAAATCGACAATGTATAAGTCACCTCTACGAATGCCAGTAAAGACCATGTTATGATTGTCACTACGAAAAACTTGGCAATCTACTTTGGTGAATAGCACATTGAATCCAAAGTCAGCTAATCTAGACATGGAAAGTAAATTGTATCCAAGCGATTCAACAAGCATGACATTTTTAATGGAGCTATCATGAGATATGGCCACCTTACCAAGGCCAAGTACCTTACCCTTGGAGTTGTCTCCAAAAGTCACATACTTGCGTGGACCATCGTTCTTTGCAAGCTCTCGAAACATGTCTTCATCTCCGGTCATGTGATCGGTGCATCCACTATCAAGAATCCATTCTTTGCCACCGGATATGTAGTCTCTCATATTTGCCATTAGACTGAGACTCTTCATGATCTTGTCTAGCTCGGTGTCCGAGTAGTCATCATGCTCATGCTCATCATCATATTGACCCATAGATAATTCATCATCAATACCTAGGTCAATTTGACAATGACTTGCATCAGTTTTATCAACGTGATAATAGTCATCGGAATGCAAAACAAGAGCATTTCTTATTCGAACATTTATAAAACCGGGATCACCCTTCTTTTTCATAAGATCACGAAGCTCAAAGAAGCATTTATCAAAGTTAGGATCTTTGGGGCGCAACATATCAAATTCAACTGTCTTGTATAGAATTTCATCAAGACCTCTCAACGAGTAGTCCGGATAAAGTTCTTCCAAGAACTTCCACATAGCATGGGCACACTCAAAGTTCGTGACAAGCTCAAGCAAGTTATCAGGCAAACCTCTAATGATAAGATTGACAGTTCTAAGGTTACGAAGCAAATCAAGCTCTTCATCTACAGTAGGGTGCAAGGGGTCAAATGGTGGTACATATGGGTTTTCAACATATTTGCGCAAGTTGTATATCTTAAAGATAGCAAGCATTTCAATCCTCCACGAGTTATAGGACACTCCATCAAGAATAGGCACTCTATGACTAACACTCCCAAACGTAGACACGTCCATCTTCCTCCAATGGTGTGCAAACCAAAGCAATGGAGACCAACGCTCTGATACCAATTGTAGGATCGTTGAAGGCAAGAGTGTCTAGAGGGGGGGTGATTAGACAACTCGACAAGATAAAAGTTTATGCCTTTTGATTAACATAGGTTCATAGCAAATTCAAAATGAAGGTCAAGTCAAGCATCATGCATACAAGTCGAGCAACATACTAAACATGCAATTCTAGAGTATAGGGCAGCGGAAAGTAAATTGCATGAATGGTAAGGGAGAGATTGTGAAGAGCAAACGCAATTGGAGACACGGAGATTTTTCTCGTGGTTCCGATAGGTGGTGCTATCGTCAATCCACGTTGATGGAGACTTCAACCCACGGAGGGTAACGGCTGCGCTTGAGTCCACGGAGGGCTCCACCCACGAAGGGTCCACGAAGAAGCAACCTTGTCTATGCCATCATGGCTTACGCCCACGGAGGACTAGCCTTACTCGGGGTAGATCTTCACGAAGTAGGCGATCTCCTTGCCCTTACAAACTCCTTGGTTCAACTCCACATCATGACGGAGGCTCCCAAGTGACACCTAACCAATCTAGGAGGCACCACCCTCCAAAAGGTAATAGATGGGGTTGGTGATGATGAACTCCTTGCTCTTGTGCTTCAAATGATAATCTCCCCAACACTCAACTCTCCTCACTGATTTGGCTGTGGTGGAAGAAGGATTGAGTGGAAAGCAACTTGGGAAGACTAGAAATCAAGTTTCATATGGTGGGAGTGGAGCAACTTGATCTCAACACAAGGGTAGGTAGTTTTCTTCTCAGAAATGTAAGGTAGGAGTGGTAGTTCTTTCTGATGGCTCTCTCCACGAATGAAGAGGAGGTGGAGGGTATTTATAGCCTCCACACAAAATCCAACCGTTACACACATTTGACCAATCTCGGTCAGACCGAAGTTGACAACTCGGTCAGACCGAAAGTTCAAATCTTGTGAACGTTGGGATTTTCGGTGGGACCGAAAATACAATCTCGGTTAGTCCGATTCTTCCAAAGTCTAGGGTTTGCCAATCTCGGTGGGACCGACTTTCTCATCTCGGTGACACCGATTTGAGTCTGAAGGATTCTGAAGGTTGGCAACACCAATTTCGAATGACCGAGTTTGGAATCGGAAAATCCGAGATTCTTAGGGTTTGGGTATATGGTGAGGTGGTTCATCTCGGTGTGGTGAGTTTGGAATCGGTGGGACCGAGATTACTTATGAGTTTATGTTGGAATGAAAGATTGCTGATTGTTTGAGAGATAAATCACTAAGCACTTTAGAGCAACCAGATCATTATCATAACCTCACCCCCTTTTAATAGTATTGGCTTTCCTATGGACTCAATGTGATCTTGGATCACTAAACCAAAAATGGAGTCTTGAGCTTCTTGCCAATCCTTTCCTTAGCATCTTAGGGGTTCACCTTTCTAGTCCTTTTGCCATGCCAGAGTGGTTGACTTTCCTGAAACATACTTGATAAAAGCATTAGTCCAACCACAAAGTATGTTGACATTAATTACCAAAACCACCTAGGGAGCAAATGTGCTTTCAGCTTAAGTGATGTGCATTACCGAGAGAGCCCAGAGATACGTCTCCGACAATCGGAGTGACAAAACCTAATCTCGAAATACGCCAACCCAACATGTACCTTTGGAGACACCTGTAGTACTCCTTTATTATCACCCAGTTACGTTGTGACGTTTGGTAGCACCCAAAGTGTTCCTCCGTAAACGGAGTTGCATAATCTCATAGTTACAGAACATGTATAAGTCATGAAGAAAGCAATAGCAACATACTAAACGATCAAGTGCTAGGCTAACGGAATGGGTCATGTCAATCACATCATTCTCCTAATGATGTGATCCCATTAATCAAATGACAACACATGCCTATGGTTAGGAAACATAACCATCTTTGATCAACAAGCTAGTAAAGTAGAGGCATACTAGTGACACTATGTTTGTCTATGTATTCACACATGTATTATGTTTCCGGTTAATACAATTCTAGCATGAATAATAAACATTTATCATGAAATAAGGAAATAAATAATGACTTTATTATTGCCTCTAGGGCATATTTCCTTCACTAGTATCCACATGAGGCTCACTAGTTGTTACCTTAGAAATCATGGCCTCATGAGCTATCTTTAGCACATTATGGGATACTAGAAGATCATCATGGGAGATCGAGAGCTTTTCATGGCTTTCTTCCAATTTCCCATAATTGCTAGATAGCAACTCAAATTGAGCCCGTAGCTCCACATTCTCCTTTAAAATGGATGCTTCACAAGTAATAGAGTTAGTAGCACAAGCATCATCATTAACAACAATAGGAGAAGGCAACTTGGCAAGCTCTTTCAAATAGGAAGCTTTAAGTTGATCATGAGACTTGGTGAGTTCGATGAGCTCACTCTTAATGACCCTAGAGCCATTTTAGAGGTGCTCAAAGTCCTCAAGGAGTCTAGCATGAGCAACTTCAAGCTTAGCATTTTTAGTTTTAAAATCATTGGCCACCTCAAGAGCTCTATCATGAGATTCCCTCACTCTAGATAATTCTAGAGCAAAAGTCTCCTCAAGAGATTCGGGGGTGGTTTGTTCATGTTCAAGAGCTTGAGATAGCTCCGCGATCTCATTTGCGTAATCACGCTCATGAGCTTCCATTTTCTCAATGGTGACCTCATGCTCCTCTAGATGAGATTCCAACTCCTCGATGTATTTCTTGCCATCAATGGCAATGGACATTATTTCCATGAAGTTGGAACGAGCAATTTTATTTTTATGAAGAGCTTTAAAAATCATTTCCCCCTTAGTTTTTAAGGAGGCAACATTATCATTCTCTTCATCATTATCCTCATCATCATTAGCATCAACATCATCATCAAGAGACATATTGGGGTTCAAAGTAGGAGTTACCTTTGACGCCTTAGCCATAAGGCAAAAAGCTATATATGATAATGTAGGATCCCTTGAGGCACCATTAAACACCACATCTTGTTTCATGGAGCGTTGGGTTTCCTCTACATTGTTAGCACAACAATTCGAGGAAACAGATGCATTTTTATCATGGCAACAAGACATAGCAAGCATATCATCATGAGATTTAGTCAAGCAATTTCTACATGATATGCAAGGACTATAAACACAAGCATGTGAAACTTTTGGAGTGCTCGAAGTGTTAAAGCCCAAAGAAGGAGCATTGCAATTATATAGTGATGAATGATCATCCACAATAAGCATACTATCATCATTGCAATGGCCAACACTACTCACCATATCATTACCTTGTGGCAAACCACATGTAGGTGAAGTAGAAGAAGTTGAGAAGACTATACGACCGGAGGTGGAGGGAGAACAATCATCCCCACAAATCTTGGACACACCATATTTATCTTGAAGCTTCGTCCACAACTCATGAGCATCCCGGAATGGCATGAGTTGAAATATAACTACATTGCTCAAAGCAATGAAAATCACATTAGAAGCTTGAGCATTGAGATAAGAGTTTTTTTCATCCTCTAAAGATAATATTTGGGGATCCTTTGGAGGAGAAAAATCCATATCAAAATTTGTGCCATCGAAACTAAGAGTGTCAGAGAAACCTAATCCCCTAGTCGACATCTTTACTCTCTAGGCGGTTAAGCCCAACAAAGAGAGACGAGGCTCTGATACCAATTGAAAGATCGAGGATGTCACCTAGAGGGGGGTGAATAGGCGCTTTAAAATAATTACCGTTTAGGCTTGAACAAATGCGGAATAAACCTAGAGGTTAATTTGTCAAGCACAAAACCTAAAACAACTGGGCTCACCTATGAGCACCAACAACTTATGATAAGCAAGATAAGTAACTATGTGATAGCAAGATATACGACAAGAAACAATATGGCTATCACAAAGTAAAGTGCATAAGTAAAGGGCTCGTGTAAGAGATAACCGAGGCACGCGGAGACGATGATGTATCCCGAAGTCCACACCCTTGCGGATGCCAATCTCCGTTTGGAGCGGTGTGGAGGCACAATGCTCCCCAAAAAGCCACTAGGGCCACCGTAATCTCCTCACGCCCTTGCACAACGCAAGATGCCGTGATTCCACTAAGGGACCCTTGAGGGCGATCACCGAACCCGTACAAATGGCGACCCTTGGGGGCGGTCACCGAACCCGTACACTTTGGCAACCCTTGGGGGCGGTCACCCGTACCCGTCAAATTGCTCGGGGCGATCTCCACAACCTAATTGGAGACCCCGACGCTTGCCCGGAGCTTTACACCACAATGATTGAGCTCCGAACAACACCAACGGTCTAGGGCGCCAAGGCACCCAAGAGGAACAAGCTCTAGGGTGTCCAAACACCCAAGAGTAACAAGCTCAAGGGTACCAAGCACCCAAGAGTAATAAGCTTCTCAACTTGTAACTTCCACGTATCACGTGGAGAACTCAAATCGATGCACCAAATGCAATGGCAAGGGCACACGGAGTGCCCAAGTCCTTCTCTCTCAAATCCCACCGAAGCAACTAATGCTAGGGAGGAAGATGAGAGGAAGAAAGAAGGAGAACACCAAGAACTCCAAGATCTAGATCCAATGGGTTCCCCTCACATAGAGGAGAAAGTGATTGGTGGAAATGTGGATCTAGATCTCCTCTCTCTTTTCCCTCAAAAACTAGCAAGAATCCATGGAGGAATTGAGAGTTAGGAAGCTCGAAAAGGTCAACAATGGGGGAAGAACACGAGCTCAAAGGATAAGGTTCAATGGGGAAGAAGACCCCCCTTTTATAGGTGGGGAAAAAATCCAACCGTTATGCTCACAGCCCGCACAGAGCGGTACTACCGCTCCAAGGAGCGGTACTAAAAAACTACTTCTGTGCCTACCTCCGCTGAGCAAAACACGAGATTTTTGGTCCGAAGCGGTACTATCGCTCAGGAGCCGCGGTAGTACCGCTCTGGAGCGGTACTACCACTCAGGAGCCGCGGTAGTATCGCTCTGGAGCGGTAGTAAAAATTTACATCCGCTCTAGTCGCGGTAGTACCGCTGCAGCCTTTACCAAAACAGCCACAACTTTTGCAAACGGACTCCAAATTCAACGAAACCAAGTTTGTTGGAAAGCTAACGACATGGGCTAACATAATATTGATAGAAATATCAATAATAAGCAAATGAGAAAAGGTCCGTAAGAAAAAGGTGAGAACCCTTCCTTGGATAAGACCGGTAAAACCTCCAACACCGAAAACATCATAGAAGACGCATGCGAACTTCGTTTTCGATGAACTCAAGCTTGTCATCAAGATGACCATAAGCTCTAAGACTCACAAAGAGAACCAAACAAGAATGAAGAAACATGATGCAAGGATGCAATGGTTTGAGCTCTCTACTAACGATACGATCAAGCTACCAACTTGAGAGCCCCCCTTGATAGTATGGCAAACGATCCTATAACCCGGTCTCCCAACTACCACCACGAGACCGGTAAAATAGAAAACCTATGAAGGGAAAACCTTTGCCTTGCACAAGGTCCACTTGAGCTAGATGATGACGAACTTGTCCTCCTCAAGATGTACCACGTTCCTTGATCGCGTTGGGTCGATGAAGACTAGATGATTGCTCCCCCATACTCCACTATGGGTGAGCCACTCTTTGGCACATCTTCACATGTCCATTGACACCAAAATGGACGGCAAGCTTCAAGTATTTGATCTCTTCGTGATGCTCCACTTAAACTTGCACACGGCAATCTTGATGACGATCACCACTTGATGTTATCCTTTCCATAGGTTGTATGATATCTTTCTCTTGATGCAAGCCCATGGACACGTACCTAACCCCACATAGAACTCTCACATAGACCATGGGTTAGTACACAAAGTGCAATGGATAATGCTTACCATACCATGGGATCACTTGATCCCTCTCGGTACATCTTCTACGCTTTATGAGTTGATCAACTTGATTCACTCTTTACTTAGTCTTGATCAACCTTGAATCTTTCTAACTCTCTTCATTTGGATGATGTCTTGAAGGTAAACATGAATGATCACACAATCTTCTTCTTCAAGACATGCTTGCAATAAGCATAACCAATCTTTGGATAATTCCTTAATAGCACCTTGGTCAACTCATAAACTCCTTGAAACCAACACATGGACTTCAAGAAGAGCCTATGGACAAATCCTTCAAATATAACTCAATGCAACCATTAGTCCATAGAGAGTGTCATCAACTACCAAAACCACACATGGGGACACCGCATGTCCTTTCAGCCGTGTCGAACAGCACCGCCACACTTGCAGGGACAGGCACGGGCACATGGGGAGGTACCGAGTGGATGACATAAGTGCTCATGAGGAACACAACAAGGGTGAAAAGAATGCCGACGCACAGCCCGTGCTCCATCAACTCCCTAATGTCCGTCCTGCAAGCACACACCAATGACACGCACAAGCACAAAGTAGAGCATGGCATGGCATGTAGTGGATCCGAGTCCTTCGTCAAATGATATGTGAAATGAGACCTTATCCTAGATGGGACCATGGAGGAGATGGTTGTCCGCATCGCACTCTACCGCACCCAATGTGGAGAATGCCGGTGGGATTCCATCCATAGGGAATCCATCGCGCCTGCCCACATATGGCGTGTGGATCCGGCGTGAGGCACGTTGTCACTGCCTCGCCAGAGGCGGTGCGCTCTGTTTGGCGTCCGAACGTCATGACAGACACATATCCCTTTCGTTGGTGCGCCTGCCGACGACGAGGCTATCTGTGGGCCGTTCGCTAAGGGTATGGCGCGCTGTACCCGCCATGCAAGGCAGAGGGCACACCAGGCCGTGGCAGCCCTCACTACAGACGTCGGCGAGGCAGACTCGCACTCTCTAGTGCCAAGACGGATGGCCTACAACCCTGAGTGCCGCGGGGCGTCATGGTGAATGTGTCGGCCTTCGACCACGACGGGTCCATCGTCGACCTCACATCGCCCTGCGATGTGCAGGCGACGGCTCCTACAAGAAAGAGTAGGGCATGGGAGACGCCGGCGTCTCGAGTCTCGTGAGCCAGTGCGTCTCCCATGTCGTACTCTACCTCGTCGGCGGCCGTAGCAACATTCCGAAGAGCGCAACCAGTCATCGGACATGCTCCGATTAATATTAGGTTTCACGTGCATGTACTTGAGGTGTCCGATTGTGGAAACGTTTATTTAAGGTCTGACCAGTAACTATCCGTGAACTCTTTCGGGCGCGTCCGCGAGTGATTGAAGGGTCGGATTTGGTGTATCCTGCTGTAGATGCTCTAACTTCACTAGCATAAAGATTTAGAGAAACACTAAAAGCATGACATGACAAATCTGACGCTTTTCATGGCAATTCATATTGAGGCGATGATGGCAAATCTAGTTTGCAAGCACCGTAATTTTTTGATTAAAAAAAATAAACCGATGCGAATTTGCCGTTCCGGTCAACTAAACTTGTCAACCCCAGAGAACATAGTTTTACATTGAAACCGTCTATCATGGTTAAAAATCAGTCATCAGATTTGTAGTGCAGTCCAAGATTTAATATGAAATTATAATACAACCTTATTCCTTACGAGAACAAAATGTAGAGTATTTTAGGAACCCATTCTCCCGGGTGTTGCAGGGTGTTCTCTGTTCTAAATTTCTATCTAGTATAGTGATCTGAATTGTGAGCCGGCTAGTGGTCGAGTCTGAAGTTGAGCCTCCTGAGCCAGACGGAGTGCAGGATCATGTGGAACATGTCGAGCCTCTCCGGCGGCTGCCGCAGCGTGAAGTGCCGCTTCACCAGCCGCACCCCCTCCCGGAGCCGCTCCACCTCCGCCGTCGGTATCCTCTCCAACACCTCCTTCAGCCTGGGGATGTCGGCGACAGGCACGGACACCGAGAACGACTCCCACCGCAGCACGTCGGCGAAGGGCAGCGCGGACCAGTCCGACACCAACACGGGCACGCAGCCGGCGTGGATAGCCTCCACCACGCGCGGGCTCGCCACCTCGTGCCCGCTCGGGCACAGGCAGAAGCGCGACCGGTGCATGTAGGCGAAGTAGTCACTCTGCCGGTCACGGCCTCGCCGGTTGTGACTGCTGCTGCTGTTGCTGCCGGTGGAAGAGGGGAGGTCGTACTCGTACACGGGGAAGGTGGCCGGGTCGCGGCCCTTCCAGTGGCGGAGCAGCAGGTCGCGGACGTGTCCGTGCCGCCCGCCGGCGAAGAAGGCCAGGTAGGGCCGCGCCGACAGCCCCGGCGAGGGGCCCAGGAGCTGCCGTGTCGTGTCGCCATCGTAGAGGTTGATCTCCGGGATGCTCACGTCCTTCCCTGGACGGAACCCCTCCGACGTGTTGGCGTTGCAGAGCGCCCGGATGCCATTCGCGTACAGCTCCGGGTCCCCCTTGGACGCGTCAGGACCCTACACACAACACAATGAAGCTCTAATCATCAAGCCGGACACCTGAGGAACAGAACAAGCAACAAGAGAGGGCTTGATTTTGTGTACGGCGTACCCAGTCGTGGCAGGAGAGCATGAAGTGGTCGGCGCCGGCAGAGCGGTTCCAGAAGGGGTGGCGGGAGGCGACGACTCGGACGTAGTCGCCGACGAGGGAGAGCAGCGGGGCGCGGTCGTAGGAGAGGTGGCGGTACGCAAAGTGCACCATCTGGACGACGCTGAAGGGGAGGAAGAAGGCGTGCGCGCGGTCGGGGTCCCACGTCCGGACGCCGGCAGCCGGCGGCGCCAGGAGCTCGAGCTGCTCGATGAAGCGGCCCTCGATGGTGTAGATGTTCTTGCAGGGCCCCGCGTGCAGGATCGGCGGCTCCCCTTCCGCGTACACGTACACCTTGAACCGCCTCTCCATCTCCACGTAGCTCCTGCCATGCCAGCCAGGAGTACGCGTGAGCATGTAAGATCAGCCGGTGAAGGAGCAAGCCGGCGACGGATGCTGCTTTGTATCGACGGCGTCGATATATATATCTTACCGGTGGAAGGCCGCCGGGTTGCGGTACACCCTCGCGAGGAGAGCGTAGTCCACGTCGTCGCCGCGGAACCATCTGGCCCGCGCCGCGCTGGCGTTGCTGCCACGGTGCCACCGCGCCGCGCGCCGTATCGCGGCTCGCGCGGCGTCGAGCTCCCGCTCCACGCTCGGCCTCCTGCTGGTAAAAGCCGCCTGCTGCAGCAGAGGAGACGACGACGGCGACGAAGAGCTGTTTGCCCCGTCCGCGCCGGATACGGAGAAGACGCCGACCACGAGGACGAGGAAGGCGGCCGCGAGCTCAACGGCACGCAAGCGCGCAGCAGCAGCAGCCATGTGCACGGCCCGAGCTGCCGGCCGAGGCTAAAGTAATCTACTAATCTGTGCCTCAGGGCCGGATCGAGCACGTAGTCTCGGCGCATCTGCGCGCACGGAGATGGATGGGTCTGATCATCACATGGAGTAAGTCAACGAGGAGGAGGTCATGTGTTGAGCGAGTGGGATTAAAGTTAGCAGGATTGCAGGTCGCGAGGGGTTGGAAATTTGCTGCTGCCTGGCTCCCTGCACGCTCTCTCATGCGCCTTCTAGTAGTACTTCCAGTTCCCTAGTAATAATGCAGTACAATTAAAATAGGAAATATGGTTGGCTTCGATCGAGTCCCATGCCATGATTGCTCGCTCGACCGGCGACTCGACGCCGACGACCACGGACGGAGTGCCCCGAGATCTCGATCGACGTCACAGGGAGATGTTCATACGGCCAATCCGGTTCGGTTTATTCGGATTTTTAAATTTTTTGTTTTCATATGAGTGCACTTTATGTCGTGGTTCTAAGTCTGACAGTAGAGTGGGGGGTAGGTATGGAGAGGCAAGGTCCTAGCTATGGAGAGGTTGTAAAACACAAGGTATGTACGAGTTCAGGCCCTTCTCGGAGGAAGTAAAAGCCCTACGTCTCGGAGCCCGGAGGCGGTCGAGTGGATTATGTGTATATGAGTTACAGGGGTGTGAACCCTTCTACCTGTGGAGGGGGGTGGCTTATATAGAGTGCGTCAGGACCCCTGCCAACCCACGTAATGAAGGGTTTAAAGTACATTAAGTCACGCCCCACATAAAGTGTCTTAATTACCATAAAGTCTACTTAATTACAGATCGTTGCAGTACAGAGTGCTTCTTGGCCTTCTGGTGGTTGAGTGAGTCTTCATGATCGAGTCCTTCAAGTCAGTCGAGTGGGTTCCTCGTAGGTCGACTGGAAGGTGATCTCTTCTAAGGGTGTCCTTGGGCAGGGTACTTAGATCAGGTCTATGACCCTACCCTAGGTACATGACTCCATCATTAGCCCCCGAATGGATTGAGGCTTGAGTGAGGAAGGAGTTGATGTTGTTTCCGATTGGCCTTTGCATACTGGTCATGCGTTGTTTTGAACCAAGAATCTCTTTGTTGATAGTGAGCAACCTTTTTCAGTCGACTCGATCCATTCTTTTCTTTTCGTCGAGTGATCTTTTGGACTTTGCCGATTTCCGAGCGACGGATCGCAGGAAATCCCGCGTCTGACAGACTGATCTGCCGTTCGCGGATTCTGCGGGATATGAAATTTGGGGAAGCACGCGAAGCGGGGCGGACCGCGGCGCTCGGATGGGATAGGGCATAGACGCCTCGATCCTCGCACCGTTTTTTCGCCACGTATCGCGTCCGCGCAACTGTTTCTGTATATGATTAGATCGACCGGCCCACCTGTCATCCACTCGGAAGGGATCTTATAAATGCGCCCGGTGAGGGTTTTTGAACAGTGCCTCAGCATTCCCTCTCTGCTCTCCTCGTCTCCGCCCAACGCGCCCGCTCTCGCCTCCGCACAACTTCTCCTCTTGCGTCTCGCCGGCAGCCATGGTGAAGGAGAGGACGGCGGCGCTGGAACGCGCGAAGAAGGCGTCGGCGACGGAGAAGGCGAAGGGGAGATCCACCAGCCCCGGCGGGTCTTCGTCCAGATCCCGTCTGCCGAACGGCTGGGTCCAGGGAGACTGGATCCGGTCGACCATCACAGAGAAGGATCTCCTCGACATGGCCAACGATGGTCTGATCCCCCACGGAGCTGCGAGACTTCCGGGGAAAGAATGGCAGCCCAGCCGGCGGAGGGTGAGTGCGTGCTTCTGGCTACGCACGTCGACCACGGATTTTCTTTGCCACCGAGTGTTTTCTTCCGTGGTTTTTTGAACTTCTTTGGAGCCCAACTCCACCACTTCACCCCGAACTCTATCGCCTATCTTGCCGCGTTTGTGTCCATGTGTGAGAATTTTCTGGGCTGTCGACCGCACTGGGGCTTGTTCAAGCACATATTCACGTGTCGCTCTCAGACCGTGAAGAAGGCGAGCCCAGGCAATGAAAAGACCCAAGTTGTCCAGATGTGTGGTGGTCTGGGGATCCAGATGAGGAATAAGAGCACCTTCCCAGCCATGTCGTTCCCCGAGTCGGTCAGAGGCTGGCAGTCGACCTGGTTCTACTGCCAGAATGAGTCAACGCCGGGGCAGTCGAGTGGACTCCCTCAGTTTACCATGGACCGAGTGAACAAACCTTCTTCACTGAAGGTGATTCCGGAGGAGAAAGCCGACGTGAAGATGCTGATGGAGCGTGTAGTTCAGCTGGTTCGAGATGGAGTAACTGGTATGGATCTCTTGGAAGTTTTCCTTAGGCGGCGTATCCAGCCTCTTCAGTTCCGGAGCCATTGCATGTGGTTGTATTGCGGGACTGAAGATGAGACTCGGGTCCACCCAGAAGCAGTCGACGACGCCACGGTGGAAAGGTGGGTGGCCGCGGTCACCGGGAACAAGGATAACCCCCGTGGAGCCAGAAGGATTCCTCCACTCGACCATCACAGCGTTCCAGACAAGGTATGTCCGCTCTACCTTCCATTGTATTCTTGTCATATTTAATTCTGTTTTCTCCGCAAATCGGCCGATTGATCTTTGTCTTGATGTCTATCAGGCCCTCACCGAGCTGTACTCGATGCCCAATGGAGCACAGGCTCCAACTGAAGAGGGAGAAGCGAGTGGGGGCGAGAGCCAGGAGGAGTGGGACTCGGATGCCGCTGAGGATGACGATGATGATGACGACGATGAGGAGGACGAAGAAGAGGAGGAGGAGGAGGTTGCTCCACCGCGCTCGGAAAGGCGGTCGAAACTTGCCCATGACCCTGCGACTGAACGTGGCAAGGGGGTTGCGACTGTCGCGCAGTCGACCAAACGCCCTCGGACCACTTCTCCGGCGCCGACTGAAAAGGCGCCGAAGCAATCCAAGGTGGCCCCGTCAAAGCCGACCAAGCTCCTACCAAAGATGAAGGTGTCCATCCCCACCATATCAGGGTAAACCTGCTGCTTAAGTCTTCTTGTTTTGTGCAAGCTTTATCTCTGGTTGACATTTGAGTTAGCCGACTGATTCTTGGGAACTGCAGTGCTGCTACTTCTGAGACCTCAGGCAAGGCTGACGACCATGAGATGGAGGACGCAGCAACCTCAAACCCTGGTACTATACTCTTAATTCCGTTTTTAGTCGACTGACTCATGATCTCTAATTCTGATTCTTTTCTGTAGCTCCATCTAATGTCGTTATCACTCTTCCTGATGATGATGACGATTAGGAACCGCTGAAGCACAGAAGGAGCAGGAAAGCGTCTGCCGGCAGGGTGGCCCAGGATGTGACGGCGCCCGAGACTCTAGTCGCGGAGGAGGAGAACACCACTCGACACACCGTGTCCTTCGCAGTTCCACTGACGAGTGCTCTCCCTGCTTCGTCGAGTGTCGCACAACCTTCCCTCTTCACGACGCACCACGTCCCAGAGGACCAAACTGGTGCCGCAAAGGAGGCGATACGCCAGGCGGGGATCATGATGGAGCAGGTGAAGGCCATCCGGGATGCGAGCCAGGCAGCTTACGACGCCAGTTCTGCTCTTCAAAGCAATGTACAGGTCAGTCGGATCGCTTGTTCTGTTAGGATATGCTATCAAAAAGCTTTTCTTTCCGGAATCTATAGCGATCACCCACTGGGTGTGTCGATTGGAACTCCGTGTTAGCGGGGGCACGCTGAGTGCACCCGCTGGGTGTAGTCCCCAAGGCTAAGGTCGACTGCTGGCAGTCGGCCTTAGGCTTTATAAGTTCAGTCTTTCCGTCATTCGACTAGGGCGAATGGATTTCCCAAACCGGTGGGGGCACGCTGAGTGCACCCACTAGGTGTAGTCCCCGAGAGGCGTGGTCGATCGCTTGCGATTGATTACTGATCCAAGAATATGTCTTGGCGTTTTTTTCGAGTCGGTCGACATTGTCTTTAATAGAACTAGTGGGGGCACGCTGAGTGCACCCACTGGGTGTAGTCCCCGAGACTACGGTCGAATGTTTGTATTCGGCTGTAGTCTTAGAAACGCATGATTTTCTCTTATCCACTCGGAAGTGAATTATCTTTGATATTTTGTCGATTGGTTCTTCGCAGAAATCCTGTGACCTTGCGGCTCGTTATACCGAGCTGGAGCACAAGCACATTCAGCTCGAACTGGATCTGAAGCTGGTTCAGGAGAATCTGACGAAGGCGAAGGAGGAGACCAAAGGTATGTTCGGTGAGACCTCGACGACTCCTTTTTCCCTTCATTTGTTTCAAAATCTGACCTTGCTGTAACTTGCAGGCAAGGTGAAGGAGGCCCAGAAGAAAAAAGACCTTGAGCTAGCTGAGAAGACCAAGCTTGCTGACGAGAAGTTAACTTCAGTCACCAAGCTCGAAGAAGAAAATACTAATCTGAAAGCTGCTCTTGGGATTGCCAACAAGGAAGTCAGTCGACTGAAAACTGACAAAGCTGCCCTGACCGACAAAGTCAGCCAGTTGACTGGGAAGAAAAATGATCTGGAGGCCTTCCTGAGTGGTCTTGCCAAGAAGTTGTTCCTTATGCTTGAAGGTAACCCTTTACACTCGACAATCATTTTCAGCTGTGATCTTTCCATTCGACCATTCCCTTGACTCGGTGATTGTCCTTGTAGAATTTTGTCAAAACTTTGAAGAAGAGACTAGCCGGCTGGAACCAAACCTTGACTCCGTCAATTCTCCGGTGAACGATGAAGTTGCCATGAATGTTTTCCATTGGAGTCCGTGTTGCAGCTGTCGTGGACTATCTTGCGAGGCTGAAGGTCGCCACTTCTCGCATCGACTCAACGCCTCGCCCGTGGAGACACGTAAGCGACCTCGAGTTGTCGATGGCTCGCTGAACACGGTCCCCGGTCGAGTGCAGGAGTGGAAAAAGTCCTCGGCTCGGTGCGGTGCAGATGTTGCTCGTATGTCGGCCCGAGTCCACCGCAAAGATCGCGAGAAGACAAGTGGCGGCTCTCCGGTGGTAATACCAAGAAACACGACTTCAGATCCTTCATGGAAATCTTCATTGCTGCTGCCACTCGGATCGCAGACGGAATTGATCTTGATGAGTTAGTTGCACCTTCCAGCCCTCCACAGGAGGGGTAAAAAACTTCTTTAAGCTCGACACTTTAAATTTGCCTCGGTATGCCGATTGAATTTGTAACCGATAAACCTTAACAGGCTTAGCGCCTGAGCACTTTCGGTTCCTTTAGGTATCGATCTGAACTTTGAATATGACTGCGCTTGGCTCGAAATGTCTTTTGCAGGTTCAAAGCAAGTCGCTCACTGCAGTCGATTTGTTCCTTAATTCCCTTAGGCGAGCGCTGGGCTGCAGCTAAGCCCCCGAGTGAGGGGTTTGCCCTTCACTCGGCAGGATTTCTGTAACTTAGGCGAGCACTGGGCTGCAGCTAAGCCTCCGAGTGAGAGGTTTGCTCTTCACTCGGTAGGATTTTTATATCTTAGGCGAGCACTGGGCTGCAGCTGAGCCCCCGAGTGAGAGGTTTGCTCTTCACTCGGTAGGATTTTTATATCTTAGGCGAGCACTGGGCTGCAGCTAAGCCCCCGAGTGAGATGTTTGCTCTTCACTCGGTAGGATTTTCATATCTTAGGCGAGCACTGGGCTGCAGCTAAGCCCCCGAGTGAGAGGTTTGCTCTTCACTCGGTAGGATTTTTATACCTTAGGTGAGCACTGGGCTGCAGCTAAGCCCCCGAGTGAGAGGTTTGCTCTTCACTCGGTAGGATTTTCACGTTGTACTTGTGACGAAGCTCAGAGGAGAGGGTCGCAGTCGACCTGCACCTTGTCCTCCTTACGACCGGACGTTGTACTCATGGCGTGCTCGAGAGGAGAGGGTCGCATGATCAACCTGCACCTCGTCCTCCTTCTGGCGACATTGTACTTATGGCGTAGCTCAGAGGAGAGGGTCGCAGTCGACCTGCACCTCGTCCTTCTTGCGAGTGTACGTTGTATTTGTGGCATAGCTCAGAGGAGAGGGTCGCAGTCGACCTACACCTCGTCCTCCTTGCGAGCGCACATTGTACTTATGGTGTAGCTCAGAGGAGAGGGTCGCAGTTGACCTGCACCTCGTCCTTTTTGCGAGCGTACGTTGTATTTGTGGCGTAGCTCAGAAGAGAGGGTCGTAGTCGAACTGCACCTCGTCCTCCTTGCAAGCGCACATTGTGCTTAGGCGAGTGTTTAAACTGCAGCTAAGCCCCCCGAGTGGGAGTCTGGCTCGCCATTCGGTAGGATTTTTATAACTTAGGCGAGCGCTGGGCTGCAGCTAAGCCCCCGAGTGGAAGTCTGGCTTACCACTCGGTAGGATTTTTATAACTTAGGCGAGCGCTGGGCTGCAGCTAAGCGCCCGAGTGGAAGTCTGGCTTACCACTCGGTAGGATTTTTATAACTTAGGCGAGTACTTGGACTGCAGCTAAGCCTACGAGTGGAAGTCTGGCTTACCACTCGGTAGGATTTTGTTTAAACTTAGACGAAACGGATTCGCAGCTAAGCCTCCGAGTGGGAGTCTGGCTCACCACTCGGTAAGGATTTTTTTACAAACTTAGGCGAAACGGATTCGCGGCTAAGTCACCCACTGAGGGGAAAATTTTATTGGGTAAATAAAAAGTGACAAGAATTATGGAGAAATTATGGCACTATTATTTTGTAATCCATGAACTACAGAAGTACTTTATTACAACTCATCCGAGTGATAAACTTAAGTGTAAAATGGGCGAAGTAGTTCCGCGTTCCAAGCTCGGGGCTCGTCGATATTATGTTCGACGTTGTAAAGACGGTACGCCCCGTTGTGGAGAACTTTGGTGACGATGAAGGGTCCTTCCCAAGAAGGAGCAAGCTTGTGTTGTTTCTGCTGATCCACTCGGAGAACTAAATCCCCTTCCTGGAAGGCTCGACCCCTCACATTTCTGGCGTGGAAGCGACGCAAGTCTTGTTGGTAGATGGTCGATCGGATCAGAGCCATCTCCCTTTCTTCCTCTAAAAGGTCGACTGCGTCCTACCGCGCTTGTTCAGCTTCTGCTTCGTTGTAGAGTTCAACTCGAGGAGCATTGTGGAGAGGATCACTCGGCAAGACTGCTTCAGCTCCGTAGACCAAGAATAATGGAGTTCTTCCGGTCGACCGATTAGGTGTGGTCCGTAGTCCCCAAAGCACCGAAGGAAGTTCGTCGACCCACGCTCCAGCCGCATGCTTGAGATCACGCATCAGTCGGGGTTTCAATCCTTTGAGGATCAGGCCATTGGCTCGCTTTGCTTGTCCATTCGACTGCGGATGGGCGACTAAAGCATAGTCGACTCGTGTGCCTTGAGAGTTGCAGAAATCCCTGAATTCCTCCGAGTCAAAGTTCGACCCATTATCCGTAATGATGCTGTGCGGGACTCCATATCTGAATATCAGTTCCCTGATGAAGCTAACAGCAGTACCGGCGTCAATGTTCTTGATTGGCTTAGCCTCAATCCACTTGGTGAACTTGTCGACTGCCACCAGTACATGCGTGAAGCCACTTCGACCTGTTCTCAAGGGACCGACCATGTCCAACCCCCATATAGCGAAAGGCCAGACGAGTGGAATGGTCTTCAGAGCTGATGCAGGTTTGTGTGACATATTTGAGTAGAACTGACATCCTTCGCACTTGTCCACTATTTCCTTTGCCATCTCATTCGCCTTTGGCCAGTAAAATCCGGCTCGGTATGCTTTGGCCACGATGGTCCGAGAGGACGCATGATGACCACAGGTCCCCGAGTGGATATCATTGAGAATGATTCGACCTTCTTCCGACGTTATGCACTTCTGACCAACTCCAGTCGCGCTCTCTATACAACTGTCCTTTGATAACGGTAAAGGCCTTGGATCGACGGATGTCTGTCGAGCCTCTTCCTCATCCTCTGGGAGTCCTTTTCTCAGGATATACGCGATATATGGAATTGTCCAGTCAGGTGTGACTACCAAGATCTCCATAACCAAGTCGACCACTGCTGGAACTTCTACCTCAGTCGGATCCGTGGCACTCTTGGGTTGCGGGGTTTCTTCAGTGAAAGGGTCTTCCTGAACTGACGGAGTATGAATGTGCTCCAAGAACACACCACTTGGAATGGCTTCTCTCTTGGAACCTATCTTTGCTAGATCATCAGCTGCTTGATTTTTCAGTCGGGGTATATGATGGAGCTCTAACCCCTCAAACTTCTTTTCCAGCTTCCTCACTGCATTGCAGTATCCAGTCATGGCTGGGCTTCTCACGTCCCACTCCTTCATCACTTGGTTGACCACTAAATCTGAATTGCCATAGACCATCAGGCGAAGGACGCCGAGTGAAATGGCCATGCGTAATCCGTACAGGAGGGCCTCATACTCTGCTTCATTATTGGAGGAATCAAAGTGAATCTAGAGCACATATCTAAGCTTATCTCCTCTAGGGGAAACCAAGACCACCCCAGCACCGGAACCATTCAGCATTTTAGAGCCATCAAAGAACATGGTCCAATGCTCCGAGTGAACCTCAGTCGGTTGCTACTGTTCAATCCACTCGGCGAGGAAATCTGCTATTGCCTGGGACTTAATGGCTTTCTTTGCCTCAAACTTGATATCCAGGGGAAGAAGTTCAATCGCCCATTTCGCCACTCGACCAGTTGTGTCTCTGTTGTGCAAAATCTCTGAAAGTGGAGCGTCGCTGACGACTGTGATGGAATGATCAGAGAAATAATGAGCAACCTTCTTCGTGGTCATGTATATCCCATACACAAGCTTCTGATAATGAGGGTATCTCTGCTTGGATGGAGTCAAAACTTCAGACAAATAATACACTGGGCGCTAAACTTTGAAGGGCTTTCCTTCTTCTTCCTGCTCGACCGTAAGCACAGTACTGACGACTTGTCCTGTGGCTGCGATATAAAGCAACAGAGGCTCTTTGCTGATTGGAGCAGCAAGCACCGGCTGGGTGGAGAGCAGAGCTTTTAGCTCGGCAAATGCTGCATTAGCTTCTGGAGTCCACTCGAACTTGTCTGCCTTCTTCATCAGTCGGTAAAGAGGCAATGCCTTTTCATCGAGTCGTGAGATGAATCGACTTAATGCGCCAAGCATCCAAGAAGCTTCGGACATCGTGCACTCGCCGCAGGCGTTTCATTCGGAGAATAGTGCCGATCTTCTCGGATTAGCATCGATCCTCGCCGAAATGAGAAAACCGAGTAACTTGCCACGGGAACTCGAATGTGCACTTTGATGGATTGAGCTTGATATCATACCTTCGAGGTTGGCAAATGTTTGGCGAGGTCAGTGAGCAGGTCGGAACCTTTCCGTGACTTGACGACGATATCATCCATATACGCTTCCACATTCCGACTGATTTGAGTGAGCAGACACTTCTGAATCATTCGCATAAATGTGGCTCCGGCATTTTTGAGGCCGAATGGCATGGTGATATAGCAGAAGCACCTGAATGGAGTGATGAAAGCTGTTTTTATCTCATCGGGTCCATACAGATGGATCTGATGATACCCGAAATAGGCGTCTAGAAAAGACAATCTCTCGCATCCCGCGGTCGATTCAACAATTTGATCTATGCGAGGAAGAGGAAAATGATCTTTCGGGCAGGCCCGATTGATGTGCTTGAAATCAATGCACATTCGGAGTGATTTGTCCTTCTTAGGAACCATGACGACATTAGCGAGCCACTCGGAGTGGTATATCTCTCGGATAAATCCTGCCGCCAACAGTCGAGCCACTTCTTCACCAATAGCCTTTTCTTACGGACGGCGGACCGTCGAAGATGCTCTTTAAGCGGCTTTTGCTGATGAGTCGACTCTAAGGCGATGCTCAGCCATCCCCAGGAACACGGCATGTCGGTGGCTTCCATGCAAAAATGTCCCAGTTCTCACGGAGGAACTGGATGAGCGCTTCTTCCTATTTTGGGTCGAGTGTTGTGGAGATGTGGGTCGGGGCTGCATTGGGGTCGGTCGGGTGAATGTGGACAGGCTTCGTCTCACCGGACGACTGGAATGCAGATTCTGTGGCGGGCTTCTTGGATCGCAGCAAATCACTGGGATCTGCGCTTTGCTTATATTCTTCAAACTCGACCGCTGTCACCTGGGAATCGGCAATCTTTGAGCCCTTCTGAAAGCACTCTTCTGCCTTTTTCCGATCACCAGTGACAGTGATCACTCCTTTGGGGTTGGGCATCTTCAATTTGAGGTACACGTAACATGGTCGAGCCATGAACCGTGCGTAAGCTGGTCTCCCCAAAATGGCATGGTATGCACTCTGAAAATCCACGACCTCAAACGTCAACTTCTCCTTGCGAAAATGTTCTGAATCACCAAACACCACGCCCGAGCTATTTGGCGAGTGACTCGGCTTTCTTTCCGGTATAACTCCATGAAAGCTCATATTCTTGGTGCTCATCGGGACATCGAATGCCCATTCCTTTCGGCAGGTTCAGATACAACAAGTTCAGCCCACTACCACCGTCCATCGGCACTTTTGTCGATCGAGTGCCTTCGACAACTGGATCGACCACCAAAGCTTGCCTCCCAGGGGTGGCAATATGAGTCGGGTGATCAGATTGGTCGAATGTGATGGGTGTTTGGGACCATCTCAGATAACTTGGTTTTGCTGGGGCAACCAATTTCACCTCACGATTAATGACCTTCAGTTGGCTCTTGCTTTCCACATCTGTGAAGATCATCAGAGTGGAGTTGACATGCGGATATCCTTCCTCACTGTCCTCCTTGTCTTCGGCCTTGTCCGACTCCTTTTCCTTGTCCTTAGACTGTTTTCCTTGAAACTGCTGGATCAGGAGTCGACATTGGCGAGTGGTATGCTTTGGGTAAATGATACTGCCCTCTTCATCTTTCTTCGTGTGGATGTGACACGGCATATCCATCACATCGTTCCCTTCTTTATCCTTTACCTTCTTAGGGTTCCAGGATCCTTTAGGTTTCCCTTTGAACTTTCCCTGAGTCACGGCCAGAGCCTCTCCAGGAGCTGCTGGTTCAGCCTTCCGCTTACATTTCCGATCGGTGTTTCCCTTCTCCGACTGACTCGGCTTGTACTTGCCGCTTCGGAGTCGGTCTTCTTCTTCGCCGTTGGCATACTTGGTAGCAATCTCCATCATCCGACTCAGGGTCATGTCTCCGGTTTTACCAAATTTCAAACTCTATTCTCTGTTCTTGACGCCATCCTTGAAGGCGCAGACTGCCTGATGATCAGACACATTCTCCACAGTATGGTGCAAAGTGATCCATCTCTGAATATACTCCCTGAGAGTCTCATTGGTCTTCTGCACACAGACTTGCAGCTCCATCAATCCAGCCGGCCGCTTGCAAGTTCCTTCAAACGTTCTGACGAACACTCGGGACAGATCTTCCCAAGTGTAAATGCTGCTAGGAGGTAGCTGATTCAACCACGCTCTGGCAGAACCTTCCAACATGAGGGGCAAATGCTTCATGGCCACCTCGTCATTTCCACCACCAATCTGAACCGCCACTCGGTAGTCCTGAAGCCAAGTTTCAGGTTTAGACTCACCGGTGAACTTGCTGACTCCTGTTGCCAACCTGAAATTGGGGGGGATCACTGCGGCTCTGATAGCCCTGCTGAAACATTCTGGACCAGAAACATGCACTCGACTGCTTGTGGGCGCATCTCTGTCGGGCCCACCCCGATGGGCTCTATTCCGGTCGACCAAGCCTTGCACGATAATGGATCGCGTCAAGCCTGGTTCCACGGGTCATTGGAGCTCTTGCCCCACGGGAGCCGACTTTGTCATCTTGCTACCGAGGAGCGTAGGACCCACCCCTCGGAGGGGAAGTGGGCACTCGACGACTATCATCCCGGTCGTGTCGGTCTCCATACTGGTCTCGCCGATTCTCGCGCCCTTCACACCGCGGAGGCGATCTGGGACTGTGAGCCGACTGAACCGTATTCGCAGCAACGGATCGATTGTGAATTTGCTTGCGCGATCGCGATACGCTGAATTCTGGTCCTCGCTGCCCGAGCAAATCCTCGATCTGCATCAAGCCTCTGCCGACTTCCGATCGAGAGGGCTGGATGGACTCGCTATCTGGTCGCGATTGCTAAATTCTGGATTGGGGTTCGATATACCTGAGTCGGCGGGAAGAGTTGACGTCGATTGGCGTCGGGAACTCGTTGCCGCGTGCGCTCGTCGAGTGCTCGCTGAAGATTCTCCAGACGAGCACGTTCGGCCAAATTGGCCAAACGTGCCTCCTCCAAGGCGCGAGCCTCGGGAGTTTCTCCTGCGATGGGAGTATGCAGGGCATCCATGTTCCTGCGGCGAAGTTCTTCTCTTTGCAGAGAGTCGAGTGGCTCGGGCTGGTACTCTTCGTGCTCACGTGCGGGGTCGTCTCTGCCGCCTGCCCCGCCCTCATGGGCGAAGCCAGGGGGACTGCGAGGTCCGTTGACCATCAGGATTTCCGTCGCCGGATCACGGCTATCGCATTCGGATGCAGTCTCTACGGAGCCAGTCGACAGATCGAACAGGCCGTAGAGAGATTCGTCGGGCTCGATTGCCGCAACTTGGCCGTCTGGCGAGCCACCGCGTGTCTCACCCACCGCTGAAGCCTCGACCGACCAGAGTGCTTGCGCTGGTGGGAGACCGGGAGGGTGGTCGATAGGGGAGTCGACCGATACAGGGTTGACGGTTGTCGCAGCCGAACGCCGCGGACACATGCGCGAAAATGCGTCGCACCGCGGACGGGGAGCGCATCAACGTCGAGTGGAGCCTCCTGGAGCCAGGCGGAGTCGTCAGCGACGAAGGTGAGAGCGCCGAGAGGATCTCGCGACCCTCGACCAAAACTCCAGCAGTCATCATGATGAATATACTCGGAAGAATCGCAACTTCTCCAAAAAAATCGCTAAAACACCTGCCCCACGGTGGGCGCCAACTGTCGTGGTTCTAAGTCTGACAGGAGAGTGGGGGTAGGTATGGAGAGGCAAGGTCCTAGCTATGGAGAGGTTGTAAACACAAGGTATGTCTGAGTTCAGGCCCTTCTGAGGAAGTAAAAGCCCTACGTCTCGGAGCCCGGAGGCGGTCGAGTGGATTATGTGTATATGAGTTACAGGGGTGCGAACCCTTCTGCCTGTGGAGGGGGGTGGGTTATATAGAGTGCGCCAGGACCCCTTCCAGCCCACGTAATGAAGGGTTTAAAGTACATTAAGCTGGGGCGTTACTGGTAACGCCCCACATAAAGTGTCTTAATTACCATAAAGTCTACTTAATTACAGACCGTTGCAGTACAGAGTGCCTCTTGGCCTTCTGGTGGTTGAGTGAGTCTTCATGGTCAAGTCCTTCAAGTCAGTCGAGTGTGTTCCTCGTAGGCCGACTGGAAGGTGATCTCTTCTAAGGGTGTCCTTGGGCAGGGTACTTAGATCAGGTCTATGACCCTACCCTAGGTACATCACTCCATCACCTTATTAGACAAAATTTTATCGGTTTGATTCGGCGCTTAACCAGAAAATTGAAATATGAGTGCACCATCATGAGAGCATCTCCAACAGCCGCGCTAAAACAGCGCCGCGCCGCAAAATTGACCCTTTTAGCGCACACAATCGATAAAAGGGCTCCAAGGGACGCGCGATAAACGCGCGCGCAACATCTAGAGTACAGCGCGCGGTCCGAATCGTCATCGCGCGCTGCGTATTTGGTGCGCCCGCTCCCGCGTGCCGCACGCTCGCACCGCAATCTCTCCACTGCGCCACCTTCGCCCCGCCCCATCGCCGCCGGCGATTTTGACCGATGGACGCCCGCGCCGGCACCCCCCTCACCCCTTCCTACACCCACGACCCCTCCGCGGCCCCCACAGGCGCCGCCGCCGCCGCAAACCCTAGCAAGGGGAGCTTTGGCTTTGCCTCCGCCGGCCCTCCTCCAAGCACCGGCGTCGCGTGCGGCCTTTTCATGCCGCCACGGATGACCTCGGCAACGGATGGCCTCGCGCCGGCGCCCGCCGTGAAGCCACGTGCCCCCCTCTCGAAGCTCCCAAATGCGGCGCAGCCGAACAAGGGCATGGTTTCCGCGAAGAAGAACAAGGCGACAGACGGCTCCGGCTCCTCCAAGTCGTCGAGGAAGAAACTTGCAGGGCGTGCGATCAACACGGCGGCTACGAAGCGCCGGCGAGCTCACTTGTTGAGCCGGCGGCCGACGCGCACAAGGTGTTCGAGGAAATGCCCCAAAGGTAAAAAAATGTCGCCAACTCTTTGTTGTTGTTATTTTTTGAATGCATACATATATATAGCTCATTTGCTTCGTTGTATATACTTTGTAGTGTCAACGATGAGGCATATATGTCAACTATGGGTGTTGGCTCCAACAATTCTCATTGGTCCCAAACCAATGACATGCATTTCATTGACCATGAGTTCGAGGTGGACGATGATGGTGAGGGCATTGTCGGCACACCGAAAGGAAGAGGAAGCTACTACACCAACGATGAAGACATATTGCTATGCAATACTTGGTTGCAAGTGTCGAGGGATCCATCCATTGGAGATGATCAAAGTAGAGATGCATATTGGAGCCGGATGAAGGAGCACTTTGATGTACACAACAAAACTGGAATTGACCACTCGGCACGACCTCTTTGCTCCCGGTGGTCGACAATCAACCAAGATTGTCAAAAATGGGCGGCTGCACAAAAGGCGGTTGACAAGTTGAACCCAAGTGGCACTAATGATATAGATAGGGTAAGTGCCATTTCATCCATGTTCATCATGCTTGTTCTTGGTGTTTGTAGTGCTAACTTGTTTTTTTTTGTAGTTCAATATTGCACAAAACTTGTTCAAGGAAGAGGAGAAGAATATCAAGAAAGGGAAGATCAAGAAACGGAGACCATTTACCTTGCCTCATTGCTACGAGGGATTGAAGGATGATGAGAAATGGAAGAAGCGTGATGGCATCGATGATGTTGATGAGAGCAACAAACGCAAGCGAACAATTGAGTTGGATGATGATGAGGATGTTGGGGAATGTTGCAGAAAATTAAAAAATTTCCTACGGTTTCACCAAGATCCATCTATGAGTTCATCTAAGCAACGAGTCATGGGAGAGAGATTGCATCTACATACCACTTGTAGATCGTGTGCGGAAGCGTTCAAGGGAAGGGTGATGATGGAGTCGTACTCGCCGTGATTCAGATCACTGATGACCAAGTGCCGAACGGACAGCACCTCCACGTTCAACACATGTACGGGACGGATGACGTCTCCTCCGTCTTGATCCAGCAAGGAGTAAGGAGAGGTTGAGGAAGATAGCTCCAACGGCAGCACGACAGCGTGGTGGTGTTGGTGCAGCAGTACTCCGACAGGGCTTCGCCAAGCATGTAACGGAGGAGAAGAGGTGTTGGGGAGGGGAGGAGCTGCGCCTTGGGTTGTGTATAGCAGACCTCCCCTCACCCCTCTATTTATAGGGCAAGGGGCAAGGGGGGCCGGCCCCTCTAGATGGGATCTAGAGGGGGGCGGCGGCCAGGGAGGGGGGACTTGCCCCCCAAGCAAAGGGGCGCCCCACTGGGGTTCCCCCAACCCTAGGCACATGGGCCCAGGGGCGCCCGGACCTCCGGGGCTGGTTCCTGCCCCTGCGGCCCATGAGGCCCTCCGAGAGGGGTGGCCCTCCGGTGGACCCCGGGAACCTCTCCGGTGGCCCCGGTACAATACCGATATGCCCCCGAAACTTTCCGGTGTCCGCATGACAACTTCCCATATATAAATCTTCACTTCCGGACCATTCCGAAACTCCTCGTGACGTCCGGGATCTCATCCGGGACTCCGAACAACATTCGGTAATCACATACTAGTCTTCTTAATAACCCTAGTGTCACCGAACCTTAAGTTTGTAGACCCTACGGGTTCGGGAGACATGCAGACATGACCGAGATGACTCTCCGATCAATAACCAACAGCGGGATCTGGATACCCATGTTGGCTCCCACATGCTCCTCGATGATTTCATCGGATGAACCACGATGTCGAGGATTAAACAACCCCGTATACAATTCCCTTTGTCAATTGGTACGTTACTTGCCCGAGACTCGATCGTCGGTATCACAATACCTCGTTCAGTCTCGTTACCGGCAAGTCACTTTACTCGTACCGTAATGCATGATCCCGTGACCAATCACTTGGTCACTTTGAGCTCATTATGATGATGCATTACCGAGTGGGCCCAGAGATACCTCTCCGTCATACGGAGTGACAAATCCGAGCCTCGATCCGTGTCAACCCAATGACACTTTCGGAGATACCTGTAGTGCACCTTTATAGTCACCCAGTTACGTTGTGACGTTTGGTACACCCAAAGCACTCCTACGGTATCCGGGAGTTACACGATGTCATGGTCTAAGGAAAAGATACTTGACATTGGAAAAGTTCTAGCAAACGAACTACACGATCTTGTGCTATGCTTAGGATTGGGTCTTGTCCATCACATCATTCTCCTAATGATGTGATCCCGTCATCAACGACATCCAATGTCCATAGCCAGGAAACCATGACTATCTGTTGATCAACGAGCTAGTCAACTAGAGGCTTACTAGGGACATATTATGGTCTATGTATTCACACGTGTATTACGATTTCCGGATAATATAGTTATAGCATGAATAAAGACTATTATCATGAACAAGGAAATATAATAATAATCCTTTTATTATTGCCTCTAGGGCATATTTCCAACAGTCTCCCACTTGCACTAGAGTCAATAATCTAGTTACATTGTGATGAATCGCACACCCATAGAGTTCTGGTGTTGATCTTGTTTTGCTCGCGAGAGAGGTTTAGTCAACGGATCTGCGACATTCAGAATCGTATGTACTTTGCATATATCTATGTCTCCATCTTGAACATTTTCACGGATGGAGTTGAAACGACGCATGATGTGCCTGGTCTTCTTGTGAAACCTGGGCTCCTTGGCAAGGGCAATAGCTCCTGTGTTGTCACAGAAGAGTTTGATCGACCCCGACGCATTGGGTATGACTCCTAGGTCGGTGATGAACTCCTTCACCCAAATTGCTTCATGCGCTGCCTCCGAGGCTGCCATGTACTCCACTTCACATGTAGATCCCGCCACGACGCTTCGCTTGTACTGCACCAGCCATCGCTCCACCATTCAACATATACACGTATCCGGTTTGTGACTTAGAGTCATCCAGATCTGTGTCGAAGCTAGCGTCGACGTAACCCTTTACAACGAGCTCTTCGTCACCTCCATAAACGAGAAACATGTCCTTTGTCCTTTTCAGGTACTTCAGGATATTCTTGACCGCTGTCTAGTGTTCCTTGCCGGGATTACTTTGGTACCTTCCTACCAAACTTACGGCAAGGTTTACATCAGGTCCGGTACACAGCATGGCATACATAATAGATCCTATAGCTGAAGCATAGGGGACGACACTCATCTCTTCTTTATCTTTTGCCGTGGTCGGGGACTGAGCCGAGCTCAATTTCACACCTTGCAACACAGGAAAGAACCCTTTCTTGGACTGATCCATTTTGAACTTCTTCAAAATCTTATCAAGGTATGTGCTTTGTGAAAGACCTATGAGGCGTCTCGATCTATCCCTATAGATCTTGATGCCTAATATGTAAGCAGCTTCTCCAAGGTCCTTCATTGAAAAACACTTATTCAAGTAGGCCTGAATGCTGTCCAGAAGTTCTATATCATTTCCCATCAAGAGTATGTCATCTACATATAATATGAGAAATGCTCTGAGCTCCCACTCACTTTCTTGTAAACGCAAGCTTCTCCATAAGTCTCAAGATAAACCCAAACGCTTTGATCACCTCATCAAAGCGAATGTTTCAACTCCGAGATGCTTGCACCAGCCCATAAATGGATCGCTGGAGCTTGCATACTTTGTTAGCATTCTTAGGATTGACAAAACCTTCCGGCTGCATCATATACAACTCTTCCTTAAGATGTCCGTTAAGGAATGCCGTTTTGACGTCCATCTTCCATATCTCATAATCATAGTATGCGGCAATTGCTAACATGATTCGGAGGGACTTCAGCTTCGCTACGGGAGAGAATGTCTCGTCGTAGTCAATCCCTTGAACTTGTCGATAACCCTTAGCGACAAGTCGAGCTTTATAGATGGTAACATTTCCATCTGCGTCCGTCTTCTTCTTAAAGATCCATTTGTTTTCTATTGCTCGCCGATCATCGGGCAAGTCTGTCAAAGTCCATACTTTGTTTTCATACATGGATTCTATCTCGGATTTCATGGCTTCAAGCCATTTGTTGGAATCTGGGCCCGCCATCGCTTCTTCATAGTTCGAAGGTTCACCGTTGTCTAACAACATGATTTCCGGGACAGGTTTGCGTACCACTGCAGTGCGGAGCGTGTCCTTGTGGACCCTGAGTTCAAGAGCAACTTGATCCAAGTACCTTGATCATCATCATTATTTTCCTCTTGGTTGGTGTAGGCATCACAGAACATTTTCCGAGCTGCACTACTTTCCCGCTCGAGAGGTAGTACTTCATCAAGTTCTACTTTCCTCCCACTTACTTCTTTCGAGAGAAACTCTTTTTCCAGAAAGGATCCGTTCTTGGCAACAAAGATCTTGCCCTCGGATCTTAAGTAGAAGGTATACCCAATGGTTTCCTTAGGGTATCCTATGAAGACGCATTTTTCCGACTTGGGTTCGAGCTTTTCAGGTTGAAGTTTCTTGACATAAGCATCGCATCCCCAAACTTTTAGAAACGACAGCTTAGGTTTCTTCCCAAACCATAATTCATACGGTGTCATCTCAACGGATTTAGACGGTGCCCTATTTAAAGTGAATGTAGCTGTCTCTAGGCGATCCCCAAAATGATAGCGGTAAATCGGTAAGAGACATCATAGACCGCACCATATCCAATAGAGTGCGATTACGACGTTCGGACATACCGTTACGCTGAGGTGTTCCAGGCTGCGTGAGTTGTGAAATGATTCCACATTTCCTTAAGTGTGTACCAAATTTGTGACTTAAATATTCTCCTCCATGATCTGATCGTAGGAACTTTATCTTTCGGTCACGTTGATTCTGCACCTCATTTTGAAATTCCTTGAACTTTTCAAAGGTCTCAGACTTGTGTTTCATTAAGTAGACATACCCATATCTACTCCAAGTCATCAGTGAGAGTAAGAACATAATGATATCCTCCGCGAGCCTCAACGCTCATTGGACCGCACACATCGGTATGTATGATTTCCAACAAGTTGGTTGCTCGCTCCATTGTTCCGAAGAACGGAGTCTTGGTCATTTTGCCCATGAGGCATGGTTCGCATGTGTCAAATGATTCATAATCGAGAGACTCTAAAAGTCCATCAGCATGGAGCTTCTTCATGCGCTTGACACCAATGTGACCAAGGCGGCAGTGCCACAAGTATGTGGGACTATCGTTATCAACTTTACATCTTTTGGTATTCACACTATGAATATGTGTAATATTACGCTCGAGATTCATTAAGAATATACCATTGACCATCGGAGCATGACCATAAAACATATCTCTCATATAAATAGAACAACCATTATTCTCGGATTTAAATGAGTAGCCATCTCGTATTAAACGAGATCCTGATACAATGTTCATGCTCAAACTTGGCACTAAATAACAATTATTGAGGTTTAAAACGAATCTCGTAGGTAAATGTAGAGGTAGCGCATCGACGGCGATCACATCGACCTCGAACCATTCCCGACGCAAGATCGTCACCTCGTCCCTTCGCCATCTCCGTTTATTCCGCAGCTCTGCGGTGAGTTACAAATATGAGCAACGGCACCGTATCAAATACCGGGAGTTACTACGAGTAATCGTAAGGTACACATCAATTACATGTATATCAAATATACCTTTGGTGTTGCGGCCTTCTTATCCGCTAAGTATTTGGGGCAGTTCCGCCAAAGTGACCCTTCCCTTGCAATAAAAGCACTCGGTCTCGGGCTTGAGTCCATTCTTTGACTTCTTCCCGAATCGGCTTACCGGGCGCGAAACATCCTTGCCGTCCTTCATGAAGTTCTTCTTGCCCTTGCCCTTCTTGAACTTAGTGGTCTTATTGACCATCAACACTTGATCTCAACCTCTGCTGACTTCAGCATTGAAAATACTTCAGGAATGGTCTTCACCATCCCCGCATATTGTAGTTCATCACAAAGCTCTTGTAGCTTGGTGGGAGCGATCAAGGATTCTGTCAATGACCACCTCATCCGGAGGTTAATGTCCATTTGGGACAAGCGGTTGTGCAACCCGGACATTTTGAGTATGTGCTCACCGATGTAACTATTTTCCTCCATCTTACAACTATAGAACTTGTCGAGACTTCATATCTCTCGACCGGGCATGAGCTTGGAAAACTAGTTTCAGCTCCTCGAACATCTCATATGCTCCGTGTTGCTCAAAATGCTTTTGGACCCCGGTTCTAAGTGTAAAGCATGCCGCACCGAACGAGGGAGTAATCATCGGTAGCGAGACTGCCAAGCGCTCATAACGTCTTGGTTCTCAGGGACGGAGCGTCACCTAGCGGTCCTTCTAGGACATATTGTTTCCTAGCAGCTATGAGGATGATCTCGTGTTAGGACCCAGTCCGTATAGTTGCTACCATCATCTTTCAGCTTGGTTTTCTAGGAACGCGTTGAAGTTCATGTTGACATGAGCGTTGGCCATTTGATCTACAAGACATATTTGCAAAGGTTTTTAGACTAAGTTCATGATAATTAAGTTCATCTAATCAAATTATTACAATGAACTCCCACTCAGATTAGACATCCCTCTAGTCATCTAAGTGTTACACGATCCGAGTTGACTAGGCCATGTCCGATCATCACGTGAGACGGACTAGTCATCGTCGGTGAACATCTTCATGTTGATCGTATCTTCCATACAACTCGTGTTCGACCTTTCGGTCTCTGTGTTCCGAGGCCATGTCTGTACATGCTAGGCTCGTCATGTTAACCCTAAGTGTTTTTGCATGTGTAAAACTGTCTTACACCCGTTGTATGTGAACGCAAGGATCTATCACACCCGATCATCACGTGGTGCTTCAAAACGACGAACTTTAGCAACGGTGCACGCTTAGGGAGAACACTTCTTGAAATTGTTGTAAGGATCATCTTATTTACTACCGTCGTTCTAAGTAAACAAGATGCATAAACATAATAAACATCACATGCAATTATATAGTAGTGACATGATATGGCCAATATCATATAGCTCCATTGATCTCCATCTTCGGGGCTCCATGATCATCTTGTCACCGGCATGACACCATGATCTCCATCATCATGATCTCCATCATCGTGTCTTCATGAAGTTGTCACGCCAACGACTACTTCTACTTCTATGGCTAACGCGTTTAGCAATAAAGTAAAATAATTTACATGGTGTTCTTCAATGACACGCACGTCATACAAAAATAAAGACAACTCCTATGGCTCCTTCCGGTTGTCATACTCATCGACATGCAAGTCGTGATTCCTATTACAAGAACATGATCTCATACATCACAATATATCATTCATCATTCATCACAACTTCTGGCCATATCACATCACATGACAATTGCTGCAAAAACAAGTTAGACGTCCTCTAATTGTTGTTGCATCTTTTACGTGGCTGCAATTGGGTTCTAGCAAGAACGTTTTCTTACCTACGAATGACCACAACGTGATTTTGTCAACTTCTATTTACCCTTCATAAGGACCCTTTTCATCGAATCCGCTCCAACTAAAGTGGGAGAGACAGACACCCGCCAGCCACCTTATGCAACTAGTGCATGTCTGTCGGTGGAACCGGTCTCACGTAAGCGTACGTGTAAGGTTGGTCCGGGCCGCTTCATCCCACAATACCGCTGAAGCAAGAAAAGACTAGTAGTGGCAAGCAAGTTGACAAGATCTACGCCCACAACAAAATTGTGTTCTACTCGTGCAATAGAGAACTATGCATAGACCTAGCTCATGATGCCACTGTTGGGGAACATTGCAGAAAATTTAAATTTCTCCTACGGTTTCACCAAGATCCATCTATGAGTTCATATAAGCAACGAGTCATGGGAGAGAGATTGCATCTACATACCACTTGTAGATCGCGTGCGGAAGCGTTCAAGGGAAGGGTGATGATGGAGTCGTACTCGCCGTGATTCAGATCACCGATGACCAAGTGCCGAACGGACAGCACCTCCGCGTTCAACACACGTACGGGACGGACGATGTCTCCTCCGTCTTGATCCAGCAAGGAGGAAGGATAGGTTGAGGAAGATAGCTCCAACGGCAGCACGACGGCATGGTGGTGTTGGTGCAGCAGTACTCCGACAGGGCTTCGCCAAGCACATAACGGAGGAGGAGAGGTGTTGGGGAGGGGAGGGGCTGCGCCTTGGGTTGTGTATAGCAGCCCTCCCCACACCCCTCTATTTATAGGGGAAGGGGCAAGGGGGGCCAGCCCCTCTAGATGGGATCTAGAGGGGGGCGGCAGCCAGGGAGGGGGGACTTGCCCCCCAAGCAAAGGGGGGCGCCCCCACTAGGGTTCCCCCCAACCCTAGGCGCATGGGCCCAAGGGGGCGCCCAGCCCTCCAGGGGCTGGTTCCCTGCCCCTTGCGGCCCATGAGGCCCTCCGAGAGGGGTGGCCCCTCCCGGTGGACCCCCGGAACCTCTCCGGTGGCCCCGGTACAATACCGATATGCCCCCGAAACTTTCCGGTGTCCGCATGACAACTTCCCATATATAAATCTTCATCTCCGGACCATTCCGGAACTCCTCGTGACGTCCGGGATCTCATCCGGGACTCCGAACAACATTCGGTAATCACATACTAGTCTTCTTAATAACCCTAGCGTCACCGAACCTTAAGTGTGTAGACCCTATGGGTTCGGGAGACATGCATACATGACCGAGACGACTCTCCGGTCAATAACCAACAGCGGGATCTGGATACCCATGTTGGCTCCCACATGCTCCTCGATGATTTCATCGGATGAACCACGATGTCGAGGATTAAACAACCCTGTATACAATTCCCTTTGTCAATCGGTACGTTACTTGCCCGAGACTCGATCGTCGGTATCCCAATACCTCGTTCAGTCTCGTTACCGGCAAGTCACTTTACTCGTACCGTAATGCATGATCCCGTGACCAACCACTTGGCCACTTTGAGCTCATTATGATGATGCATTACCGAGTGGGCCCAGAGATACCTCTCCGTCATATGGAGTGACAAATCCCAGTCTCGATCTGTGTCAACCCAATAGACACTTTCAGAGATACCTGTAGTGCACCTTTATAGTCACCCAGTTACGTTGTGACGTTTGGTACACCCAAAGCACTCCTATGGTATCCGGGAGTTACACGATCTCATGGTCTAAGGAAAAGATACTTGACATTGGAAAAGCTCTAGCAAACGAACTACACGATCTTGTGCTATGCTTAGGATTGGGTCTTGTCCATCATATCATTCTCCTAATGATGTGATCCCGTCATCAACGACATCCAATGTCCATAGCCAGGAAACCATGACTATCTGTTGATCAACGAGCTAGTCAACTAGAGGCTTACTAGGGACATATTATGGTCTATGTACTCACACGTGTATTATGATTTTCGGATAATACAGTTATAGCATGAATAAAGACTATTATCATGAACAAGGAAATATAATAATAATCCTTTTATTATTGCCTCTAGGGCATATTTCCAACAGAGGAGGAGGCATCAAGTGATGACGGCAAGAGAAGCCCTACACGAAACTTCATTTGATACTCGAAGCCAAAACGACCGGATGGGTGCAAGAAAGACGCAAAAGAAAAGAAGAAGAGGAAAGGGGATGATGACACTACTATAGAATGCTGCTAATGCGACACTATGATCAGAGACCCTTCAAGAAACTGTGTGCAATGCAATAGTTGCAAACGGTGGTGTCAGAGAACCATCAAAAATGTCCAAAACGTTTGCAATGACGGATGCATCAAACACGGTTTAGATTTTAGTTGCGTGTGCGATGTAGAGCATACGGTTCAGTTAAATTAACTGTTTGCGATGAGGTGGAACAAAAGAAACGGGTAGCCAGATCAGGGCGTGTGCGATACACAACACACGGTTCACTAGGATGAACTGTTTGTGATTAGGCAACACAAAAGAAACGGTCAGGCAGATCAAGGTGTGTGCGATATACGGCATGCGGTTCACTCAGATGAACTGTTTGCATTGAGACAAGAGAACAGAAACGGTTCAATATAACAAGATGTGTGTGATACGTGGCAAACAGGTCTGTAATCAGAAATGTGTGCGAAGACCGATAATAACACAAACGATTGCTTCTAATAAGATGTATCTGATATGCTCTATCTACACAATATGTATTGGCCATTGTGGGATGGGCGGTCATCCAGATATGCCATAAGGATGCGAAGAGGCATCATATACACGGAAGGACTAGCTGTTCCATCAGTAGCTCATGTAAGAGAACTCTCAAGTTAAATGTGCTCAGGCTGGATCAGCCATGGGATGTTTGACTGGATGGGAAGTTGTGTTGATGTTAAATTAACTGATAGGATGGGTCATATTGGTCAAATGACCAAAATGACCCATTCCCTCAACTAATTTAACCTCGAGGTCCTTGTTTTTTATTTCTATTTTGTTTTGTAACATATGTTAAAGAAGGTCTACCGCATTACTTTTTGACAATGTGTATACGTGGCATACAGTTGATCCATCCGACCTATTTGTGATGGAATTAGCCGTGTGTATTGTGGGCAAACGCTTGCTAGTGTACAACCGTTTGCGATTGATGAATTCATCACCGACGGGTTCCCTAGTGTGGTCCGTGTTCATGTCATCATTATCTACTTCTTGTGCTAGCTCGATGTTCCTTTATATTGTAAGTTTTCATTAATTGATGGTCTTCCATGAACACGCCACCGTTTCCCGCCATTTCCTCACCTGTTTCCCGCCACCCAGTGATATTGCACGTAAACCTAGGCGCAGCGCAACGCACGGAGGCAAGAAGCGCAGCCTGTAGCACATCCACCTTTTCCAAGCATGACAACGCACCAAAGCGCCGCCTCTGCCATCAACCTCGTCGACGAGGAAAACCAGAAGGCGCCACGGTCCATCGAGGCAGCGAAGCTCCCCGACAACGTGATGGATGACGTCGTGTTGCGCGTCATCGCCAGGGTTGAGTAGACCTTTGGCGCATGGCGCTTCAGCTCCGCGGATCAAGATAGGCATGTCAGCGCCGAGAGGCTGCAGCTCGCTGCACAACATGATCGATGACGTGCCGCAGAGCAAGCTAGGCGCTTCCGCGCCGATAGGCTGCGGCTCGCCGCACGGCGAGAGCGTTGGAGTGCCACAGAGCAAGAGGCGCGGCGCGCCACACAGCAAGAGCGGATCCATCGGTGCTTGCCTGCTATAGACAGGGCGTCGCAGCTGGGTACACGTCCCGCCAGTACCCCCATTCCTCGCTAGGAGTGGGCACAGGCCCTCTGCGCCGTACTTGCACCAGAGGCCGGCCGTGCCGTACTTGCACCGTACGCCCACCATGCCGTTCGCATGGGTCGCGCCATTCGCCTTGTCCGCGGCCCGCTCGATGCCAACGCGCTGGTCGGTAGGCTCAGTAGAGGAACATGGCCGTCGCGTCCTCGAGGTGGTGATCTCCGATAAAATAGCCAACTTGGAGCTCGAGATCGCGCTCCAGATGTACCGCGAGCGTGTCGACCGCTTGGACGAACGCCTGCACGAGTTCAGGCAGAGGCAAGAGCTACCATAGGCAAGGGCCGTTGGTCATGGTCTCATGGACACATTTTGTTTTGTTGAGTCGTTTCAATATGGATAGCTATGTATTCACAGCAATCATGCTATTGCTCTGTTTATTGCTCTGTTTCAATGTGTGTACTCTATTTCCCGTTCTTATATGTTCTGTTTCAATGTGTGTTTATACGCTTTCCATTCTGTATATGTGGATGATAACAAATAGATTCAAATTAGTATACAAAAACAGATAGAAAATGGAATTCATAATATATATAATATTAATTGTTCATTAGTTCATCACAGAATATATATAACATCATCACATATATGTGATGATACTTAACTACTAGGTACAATGCATAAAATTGAAAACAAACAATATTAAAACTAATAATCCCTCTTGGGGCCAGTATTCCGGTAGCCCCTCGCCAGCATCTCCCTGGTGCGGGACGTCTTCCCAGAGCGGAGGCAGTACTCCACCTCCTCCGCCTCGCAGCGCTTGATGTGTTGATCTGCCTCTTGCACGCGGACGCGCGCGAACGATCTTGCCATTTCCTTTGGTGCCCACCGGAGCACCTCGTCGGTGGCACGCTGGAGCTTATCGGCCCAGCTCCATGCAGCGACGAGGCGCCTAGCACCTCTGGCCTTCCTCGCGAAGTACCCATCTTCGTACACCTCCTCCGCACGACGAAGCGCCCGCCCCCAAAGCTCCGCCGCCTCCTTTATCCAGGCGGCACCATGGGCTTCACAGGCCGCCTGGTACCTGGCATCCTCCTCCACCATCTCCTTCTTGAAAGCCACTTACCTGGCTTTCTCAGCCGGCGACAGCGACTTCCAAAGACAAAGATCGTACTGGCCCCAAAACCAATCCAAACTTGGGGGGTCCGCGCAACCTCGTCTGGCGGCGCATAGGTGTCCTCGCCGCTGCTCTTTGAGTGAGCCTCCTCGGGGGATGGCGACTCCTCTTCGGTGCTTGGACAGACCGGCGGCGCCATGGCAGAGATTTGAGATATATATATATATATATAGATATATATATATATATATATATATATATATATATATATAGAGAGAGAGAGAGAGAGAGAGAGAGGGAGAGAGGGCGAGCAAGGGGAGGATCTAGATGAGAATGCAGGCGGGACGCCGTGAGCAAGGTAGTATTTATTGGTGGCCGGAATCTAGATCGTCGGGAACAGTACACGCGCCGGACATCGAAATTTACGAGTAATGTAAGTGTGAATTACACACAATTCCCGCAGCAAAATCCATGTGCGAACATAATAGTTGACGATTCCCAATGCAGAACCATGTATGATTAATAAAGCCCGCCACCCACCTTCAAAAACTCGAGGTGCGAAATAGAGTGCTAATAGTGTGGGGCCGGTTGTCTTTCCAGATTTTAGATTTTCTTTTTTGAACATCAGATATTTACATCGTCTGATGATTTTTGAACTCACACACAAGTACACAAATATGATTTTTCAAACCGTTATGGTTAGCCATTGCATGTAGATGTAGTTCAAATTTGAATTGCGGTCATTAAATGACTAGGAAATTACTTAAATGTCTTCAAAAGGTCAAACGACCCCTAAAATTTTCCAAATTTTCACATGACAGTTAGTATCAGTGCACATTACACGTAGAAAAATTTTGAAGGCCGTAAGAGGAAGCTATCTGCCGTTCGTCATCAAACATGCATTGTTCCCTCTCGAAACCACGAGCCTTCTAGTGAGTTGCTCCGGTTTATGAGGGTGTGTGTCCAAACTTTCGTCAAGCAAGCCAATTTTTGTACCACATTATCTTGGTGGCATGACATTACATCAAGCAAGGTTTCATGTTTTTCTGATTTTTTTTTATTTTTTTGAAATAAAAATACCATGGCACTCCATGCATGTACAAGTGTCCATGCCGTGAGACCAATATGTTTGAAAATTCCTTCTACTTTACTGCACATGGAATAACCCGCACACAAGTACACAAATATAATTTTTCAAACCGTTACGGTTAGCCATTACATGTACATCTAGTTCAAATTTGAAATACGGTCATTAAATGACTAGAAAATCACTTAAATGTCTTAAAAGGTCAAATGACCCCTGAAATTTTCCAAATTTTCACATGACAATTAGTATATGTGCACATTACACGTAGAAAATTTTTGAAGGCCGTAAGAGGAAGCTATCCGTCGTTCGTCATCAAACATGCATTGTTCCCTCTCGGAACCATGAGCATTCTAGTGACCTGCTCCGGTTTGTGAGGGGTGTGTGTCCAAACTTTCATCATGCAAGCCAATTTTTGTACCACATCATCTTGGTGGCATGACATTACATCAAGCAAGGTTTCATGTTTTTCTGATCATTTTTTAATTTTTTGGAATAACAATGCCATGGCACTACATGCATGTACATGCATGTGTCCATGCCGTGAGACCAATATGCTTTAAAATTCTTTCTAATTTACTGCACATGAAATTAACTCGCACATAAGTACACAAATATGATTTTTCAGACCGTTATGATTAGCCGTTGCATATACATCTAGTTCAAATTTGAATTACGGTCATTAAATGGCTAGGAAATCACTTAAATATTTTTAAAAGGTCAAACGACCCCTGAAATTTTCCAAATTTTCACATGACAGTTAGTAACTATGCACATTACACGTAGAAAAAATTTGAAGGCCGTAAGAGGAAGCTATCTGCCATTCGTCAGCAAAGATGCATTGTTCCCTTTCGGAACCACGAGCCTTCTAGTGAGTTGCTTTCGTTTGTGAGGGGTGTGTGTCCAAACTTTCGTCAGACAGGCAAATTTTTGTACCACATCATCTTGGTGGTATGACATTACCTCAAGCAAGGTTTCATATTTTTAATTTTTTGGAATTTAAATGCCATGGCACTCCATGCTTAATTGTGTCATAGCCGTTAGACCAATATGTTTGAAAATTTCTTCCAATTTACTGCACATGGAATTAAATCACACATAAGTACACAAAATATGACTTTTCAAACCGTTTTGGTTAGCTACTGCATGTACATGTAGTTCAAAATTTAAATTACGGTCATTAAATGGCTAAAAATCACTTAAATGTCTTAAAATGTCAAATGACCCCTGAAATTTTCCAAAATTTGACATGACAGTTGTATTAGTACTACAAATTTTCTCGTATATTTAAAACACCATCCGTTGCCACTTTACTCCAAATTCGTCTTTCACAGCTAATAAAAAGTATCTACAAGATCACACACAGTTGTTTTGTAGGAATCTTTTGCGGTGAAAAAATCTGGGTCTATTTAAGTCTTCCTCCTTAAGCTTCGCGGCTCAAATGCGCTCCAAAGGTTAAGCAACCCCCAAATCCACAAATCCCGATCCCCATTCCCGCACCCCCTTCTTGCAAAGATGACGATGTGGAAATGCTTCGTGAAGGCCCATGCGATGGCCGCATCCCCTCGAGCGCCGCCGCCTGCGCTGAGAGCATGGCCACCTATGCCGAGAGTGCCGCCTCATCCGCATTGAGCGCAGCCACTTCCGCCGAGAGGGCGTCCGTGGCAGCCGACAGGGTAGCTGCAGTAGCCGAGATGGCTGCAGCTGCTGCTGCGACGGCGGTTGCAAACGTCGAGAGCACTCCAGCAATCGTCCGTGCCGCCGATGTCGCCCTGGCCCGGGTCGAGGCCATCCACGCCAAGATATTCCAGGCCACCTCGGAATCCAGCATGCAACCTATGTCCAAAAGGCGGTGGTGGCCATGGAGCACCTGCTTCCTCATGAGGTCATCGAGCGGGAGCTGGAGATGCAGGAGGCGGCGGAGGTCGAGGAGTGATACGTCCATTTTGCATCATGCTTTTATATCAATATTTATTGCATTATGGGCTGTTATTACACATTATGTCTGAATACTTATGGCTATTCTCTCTTATTTTACAAGGTTTACCATGAAGAGGGGCAATGTCGGTAGCTGGAATTCTGGCTGGAAAAGGAGCAAATATTGGAAACCTATTCTGCACAGCTCCAAAAATCCTGAAACTCCACGGAAGTCATTTTTGGAATTAATAAGAATTATTGAGCGAAGAAAACACCAAAGGGGGCCCACACCCTGGCCAGGAGGGTGGGGGGCGCGCCCACCCCTACTGGGCGCGCCCCTGTCTCCTGGGCCCCCTGGTGGCCCTCCGGTGCCCATCTTCTTCTATATGAAGGCTTTTACCCTGGAAAAAATCAGAAGCAAACTTACGGGACGAAACTCCGCCGCCACGAGGCAGAACCTTGGCGGAACCAATCTAGGGCTCCATGAGCTGTTCTGCCGGGGAAACTTCCCTCCGGGAGGGGGAAATCATCACCACCGTCATCACCAACGATCCTCTCATCGGGAGGGGGCCAATCTCCATCCACATCTTCACTAGCACCATCTCCTCTCAAAACCCTAGTTCATCTCTTATATCCAATCTTGTATCAAAACCACAAATTGGTACCTGTGGGTTGCTAGTAGTGTTGATTACTCCTTGTAGTTGATGAAGGAAATATGCCCTAGAGGCAATAATAAAGTTATTATTTACTCCTTATTTCATGATAAATGTTTATTATTCATGCTAGAATTGTATTAACCGGAAACTTGATACATGTGTGAATACATAGACAAACATAATGTCACTAGTATGCCTCTACTTGACTAGCTCGTTGAATCAAAGATGGTTGTGTTTCCTAGCCATAGACATGAGTTGTCATTTGATTAACGGGATCACATCATTAGGAGAATGATGTGATTGACTTGACCCATTCTGTCAGCTTAGCACTTGATCATTTAGTATGTCGCTATTGCTTTCTTCATGACTTATACATGTTCCTACAACTATGAGATTATGCAACTCCTGTTTACCGGAGGAACACTTTGTGTGCTACCAAACGTCACAACGTAACTGGGTGATTATAAGGGAGCTCTACAGGTGTCTCCTAAGGTACATGTTGAGTTGGCGTATTTGGAGATTAGGATTTATCACTCCGATTGTCGGAGAGGTATCTCTGGGCCCTCTCGGTAATGCACATCAATATAAGCCTTGCAAGCAATGTGACTAATGAGTTAGTTGCGGGATGATGCATTACATAACGAGTAAAGAGACTTGCTGGTAATGAGATTGAACTAGGTATTGAGATACCGACGATCGAATCTCAGGCAAGTAACATACCGATGACAAAGGGAACAACGTATGTGGTTATGCGGTTTGACCGATAAAGATCTTCGTAGAATATTTAGGAGCCAATATGAGCATCTAGGTTCCGCTATTGGTTATTGGCCGGAGACGTGTCTCGGTCATGTCTACATAGTTCTCGAACCCGTAGGGTCCGCAGGCTTAAAGTTCGGTGACGATCGATATTATGAGTTTATGTGATTTGATATACCGAAGGTAGTTCGGAGTCTCGGATGAGATCAGGGACATGACGAGGAGTCTCGAAATGGTTGAGACGTAAATATCGATATATTGGACGACTATATTCGGACATCGGAAAGGTTCCGAGTGATTCGGGTATTTTCGGGCTACCGGGGAGTTACGGGAATACGAGGAAGAAGTAATGGGCCTCATGGGCCAAGTGGTGGAAGAGAGGAGGCAAGGCGCACGGCCCCCCTAGCCCAAACCGAATTGGACTAGGGGGCGGCCCACCTTTCGTCCTTTTCCTCCCTCTCCTTCCTTCTCCCTCTCCTCCTTCCTTTCCTCTTCCTAGTGGGAGTAGGAAAGGGGAGTCCTACTCCTACTAGGAGGAGGACTCCTCCCCCTGGCGCGCCCTACAGGGGCCGTCCGGCCTCCTCCCTTGCTCCTTTATATAGGGGGGCAGGGGGCACCTCTAAACACACAAGTTGATCTGTTGATCTCTCCCAGCCGTGTGCGGTGCCCCCCTCCACCATATTCCACCTCGGTAATATCATAGGGGTGCTTAGGCGAAGCCCTGCGTCGGTAGCATCATCATCACCGTCATCACGCCATCGTGCTGACGAAACTCACTCGCAAAGCTCTGCTGGATCGGAGTCCGTGGGACGTCATCGAGCTGAATGTGTGCTAAACTCGGAGGTGTCGTACGTTCGGTACTTGGATCGGTCGGATCGTGAAGACATACGACTACATCAACCGCGTTGTGCTAACGCTTCCGCTTTCGGTCTACGAGGGTACGTGGACAACACTCTCCCCTCTCATTGCTATGCATCACCATGATCTTGCGTGTCCGTAAGAAATTTTTGAAATTACTACGTTTCCCGACAATGGCATCCGAGCCTGGTTTTATGCGTAGATGGTATATGCACGAGTAGAACACAAGTGAGTTGTGGGCGATACAAGTCATACTGCTTACCAGCATGTCATACTTTGGTTCGGCGGTATTGTTGGATGAAGCGGCCCGGACCGAGATTACGTGTACGCTTACGCGAGACTGGTTCTACCGACGTGCTTTTGCACATAGGTGGCTGGCGGGTGTCAGTTTCTCCAACTTTTGTTGAACCGAGTGTGGCTACGCTCGGTCCTTGAGAAGGTTAAAGCAGCACTAACTTGACGAACTATCGTTGTGGTTTTGATGCGTAGGTAAGAACGGTTCTTGCTCAGCCCGTAGCAACCACGTAAAACTTGCAACAACAAAGTAGAGGATGTCTAACTTGTTTTTGCAGGCCATGTTGTGATGTGATATGGTCAAGACATGATGCTAAATTTTATTGTATGAGATGATCATGTTTTGTAACAAAGTTATCGGCAACTTGCAGGAGCCATATGGTTGTCGCTTTATTGTATGCAATGCAATCGCCCTGTAATTGCTTTACTTTATCACTAAGCGGTAGCGATAGTCGTAGAAGCAATAGGTGGCGAAACGACAACGATGCTATGATGGAGATCAAGGTGTCGCGCCGATGACGATGGTGATCATGATGATGCTTCGGAAATGGTGATCACAAGCACAAGATGATGATGTCCATATAATATCACTTATATTGATTGCATGTGATGTTTATCCTTTATGCATCTTATTTTGCTTTGATTGATGGTTGCATTATAAGATGATCTCTCACTAAATTTCAAGGTATAAGTGTTCTCCCTGAGTATGCACCGTTGCGAAAGTTCTTCATGCTGAGACACCACGTGATGATCGGGTGTGATAGGCTCTACGTTCAAATACAACGGGTGCAAAACAGTTGCACACGCGGAATACTCAGGTTAAACTTGACGAGCCTAGCATATACAAATATGGCCTCGGAACACTGAGACCGAAAGGTCGAGCGTGAATCATATAGTAGATATGATCAACATAGTGATGTTCACCAGTGAAAACTACTCCATCTCACGTGATGATCGGACATGGTTTAGTTGATTTGGATCATGTGATCACTTAGATGATTAGAGATATGTCTATCTAAGTGGGAGTTCTTAAGTAATATGATTAATTGAACTTTAATTTATCATGAACTTAGTCCTGATAGTATTTTGCAAATTATGTTGTAGATCAATAGCTCGCGTTGTTGCTTCCCTATGTTTATTTTTGATATGTTCCTAGAGAAAAACCATGTTGAAAGATATTAGTAGCAATGATGCGGATTAGATCCGTGATCCGAGATTTATCCTCATTGCTGCACAGAAGAATTATGTCCTTGATGCACCGCTAGGTGATAGACCTATTGCAGGAGCAGATGCAGGCATTATGAATGTTTGGCTAGCTCAATATGATGACTACTTGATAGTTTAGTGCACCATGCTTAACAGCTTAGAATCGGGACTTCAAAGACGTTTTGAATGTCATGGACCATATGAGATGTTCCAGGAGTTGAAGTTAATATTACAAGCAAATACCCGAGTTGAGAGATATGAAGTCTCCAACAAGTTCTATAGCTTAAAGATGGAGGAGAATTGCTCAACTAGTGAGCATGTGCTGAGATTGTCTGGGTACTACAATCGCTTGAATCAAGTGGGAGTTCATCTTCTAGGTAAGATAGTGATTGACAGAGTTCTCTAGTCACCATCACCAAGTTACTAGAACTTCGTGATGAACTATAGTATGCAAGGGATAACGAAAATGATTGTTGAGCTCTTCGTGATGTTGAAATCGACAAAGTTAGAAATGAAGAAAAGAGCATCAAGTGTTGATGATTGACAAGACCACTAGTTTCAAGCAAAGGGAAAGAAAGGGAACTTCAACAAGAATGACAAGCAAGTTGTCACTCCCGCGAAGAAGCCCAAAGCTGGACCAAAACCTGAAACTGAGTGCTTACACTGCAAAGGAAATGGTCACTGGAAGCGGAAATGCCCTGAACATTTGGTGGATAAGAAGGATGGCAAAGTGAACAAGGGTATATTTGATATACAAGTTATTGATGTGTGCCTTACTAGTGTTTATAGTAGCTCCTGAGTATTTTATACTTGTTCGGTTGCTAAGATTAGTAACTCGAAACAGGAGTTACAGAATAAACAGAGACTAGTTGAGAGGGAAGTGACGATGAGTGTTGGAAGTAGTCCAAGATTGATATGATCATCATCACACACTCCCTATACTTCCGGGATTAGTGTTAAACCTAAATAAATGTTATTTGGCATTTGTGTTGAGCATGAATATGATTTGATCATGTTTATTGCAATACGGTTATTCATTTAAAGTTAGAGAATAATTGTTGTTCTGTTTACATGAATAAAACCTTCAATGGTCATACACCCAATGAAAATAGTTTGTTGGATCTTGATCGTAGTGATACACATATTCATAATATTGATGCCAAAAGATGCAAAGTTAATAATGATAGTGCAACTTATTAGTGGCACTGCCGTTTGGGTCATATCAGTGTAAAGCGCATGAAGAAACTCCATAAAGATGGATTTTCGGAATCACTTGGTTATGAATCATTTGATGCTTGCGAACCGTGCCCTTTGGGCAAGATGACTAAAACTCCATTCTCCGGATCAATGGAACGAGCTACTGACTTGTTGGAAATAATACATACTGATGTATGTAGACCAATGAGTATTAAGGCTCGTGGAGGGTACCGTTATTTTCTGGCCTTCACAGATGATTTGAGCAGATATGGGTATATCTACTTGATGAAACATAAAGTCTGAAACAGTTGAAAGGTTCAAAGAATTTCAGAGTGAAGTGGAAAATCATCATAACAAGAAAATAAAGTTTCTACAATCTGATCGTGGAGATGAATATTTGAGTTACGAGTTTGGCCTTCAGTTAAAATAATGTGGAATAGTTTCACCAACTCATGCCACCTGGAACACCACAGCATAACGGTGTGTCCGAACGTCATAACCGCATTTTATTTGATATGGTGCGAGCAATGATGTCTCTTATCGATTTACCAATATCTTTTTGGAGTTATGCATTAGAGATAGCTCCATTCACGTTAAAATAGGGCACCATCTAAATCCGTTGAGACGACACTGTATGAACTATGGTTTAGTAATAAACCTAAGCTGTCGTTTCTTAAAGTTTGGAGTTGCGATGGTTATAAAAGTTTCAACCTGATAAGCTCGAACCCAAATCGCAGAAATGCGTCTTCATAGGATACCCAAAGGAGACTGTTGGGTACACCTTCTAATCACAGATTCAAAGGCAAAATATTCGTTGCTAAGAATGGATCCTTTCTAGAGAAGGAGTTTCTCTCGAAAGAAGTGAGTGGGAGGAAAGTAGAACTTGATGAGGTAATTGTACATGCTCCCTTACTGGAAAGTAGTTCATCACAGAAATCAGTTCCTGTGATTCCTACACCAATTAGTGAGGAAGCTAATGATATTGATCATGAAACTTCAGATCAAGTTACTACCGAACCTCGTAGGTGAACCAGAGTAAGATCTGCACCAGAGTGGTGCGGTAATCCTATTCTGGAGGTCATGTTACTTGACCATAGCGAACCTACGAACTATGAGGAAGCGATGATGAGCCCAGATTACACGAAATGGCTTAAGGCTATGAAATCTGAGATAGGATCCATCTATGAGAACAAAGTATGGACTTTGGTTGACTTGCCCGATGATCGGTAAACCATAGAAAATAAATGGATCTTCAAGAGGAAGACGGAAGCTGGTAGTTGTGTTACTATCTACAAAGCTTGACTTATTGCGAAAGGTTTTCGACAAGTTCAAGGGGTTGACTATGATGAGACTTTCTCACCCATAGCGATTCTTAAGTCTGTCCGAATCATGTTAGCAATTGCCACATTTTATGAAATCTGGCAAATGGATGTCAAAACTGCATTCCTGAATGGATTTCTGGAAGAAGAGTTGTATATGATGCAACCAAAAGGTTTTGTCAATCCGAAAGGTGCTAACAAAGTGTGCAAGCTTCAACGATCCATCTATGGACTGGTGCAAGCATCTCAGAGTTGGAATCTACGCTTTGATGAGTTGATCAAAGCATATAGTTTTATACATACTTGAAGTGAAGCCTGTATTTACAACAGAGTGAGTGGGAGCTCTATAGCATTTCTAATATTATATGTGGATGACATATTGTTGATTGGGAATGATATAGAATTTCTGGATAGCATAAAGGGATACTTGAATAAGAGTTTTTCAATGAAAGACCTCGGTGAAGCTGCTTACATATTGGGCATCAAGATCTATAAGATAGATCAAGACGCTTGATAAGTCTTCTCAATGAGTAAATACCTTGGAAATTTTTGAAATAGTTCAAAATGGACCAGTCAAAGAAGGAATTCTTGTCTGTATTACAAGGTGTGAAGTTGAGTAAGACTCAAAAACCCGACCATGGCAGAAAATAGAAAGAGAATGAAACGTCACTCCCTATGCCTCCGTCATAGGTTCTATAAAGTATGCTATGCTGTGTACTAGACCTATTGTATACCTTGCTCTGAGTTTGGCAAGGGAGTACAATTTTGATCTTGGAGTAGATCACTGGACAGCGGTCAAGAATATCCTTAGTAAGGACTAAGGAAATGTTTCTCGATTATGGAGGTGATAAAAGAGTTCATTATAAAGAGTTACATTGGTGCAAGCTTTTACACCGATCCAGATGACTCTAAGTCTCAATCTGGATACATATTGAAAGTGGGAGCAATTAGCAAGAGTAGCTCTGTGCAAGAGCATTGTAGACATAGACTATTTGCAAAATACATTCGACTCTGAATATGACAGACCCGTTGACTAAACTTCTCTCACGAGCAAAACATGATCATACCTTAGTACTCTTTGGGTGTTAATCACATAGCGATGTGAACTAGATTATTGACTCTAGTAAACCCTTTCACTACTAGGGAAAAGCCTAGCAGCAGCGTGGGTTTTGGCCCTCTCAGTAGCGCGGGTACCGGCGCTACTAATAAGGCGCTACGGCTAACGTATAGCAGTATCACATGTTGACCCACGCTACTGCTACACATGAATAGCTGCAGCGCTCTTTAGAAAAGGGCACTACTGATATTATCTACAGCGCTGTTTACAGGGAAGCGCTACTGGTAAGGCGGCGCTACTGCTAAATTTCCCCCTCCCCTCTCTACTACTAGTTTTATTAGTTTTTTTCCTGCATATTTGTTTTTTATTTGTTTTGTATTTGAATAGGCTTTATACCATAATCTTTAGCATATCATCCACATACATTGTAATCATAGCATATACATGCAATTAGTCTCATCAAATCATGTCATCATCATAATCATCATCCAACACAAAGTGGTCTCTCATCATCTATCTTGAAAACAGCGATATAAGTCTCGATTACTTGCAAATACATCGTCATCCATCTAAACAATGATATACGCGAGAATAGCTATCACTTTGAGTACATGAGTTCGTATCCCTCTCTCGCATTAGCGTGAACCTAAACTAACTACCGTGTGTCGCTCGGAAACCGAAAACCGCACGCTGGGCTCGACACTCCGCCACTTGTCGATATATATACTCTGGCGTAGCACTTCTTCACCATCTATGATCTATGCACCTGCATCGTCACATGAGTCGATGATATGCAACATATATAGTTGAGCAACAGAAAGAGACAGACTTGGCAAAAATAGAAACAACATATCATAAGCATAAATTACAAAGTTCATCGTACCCAAAACGCCCTAACTAGAGTGATTTTTGCTAGTCGAGGAGGAGGACGGTTTAATTACATCACAAATAAAGTTTCACCGTGCATAACTCAAAGTTTTGTCATAAAAGAAAGTATGGACTAAACGGACACATTGTCATATATCGACAATCACTCCATCATGTTGTGCCATCCATCCATGTCAGGGAGATAGTCATCGAGCTTAGTGAAAGGCTTCATGTCGAGACGCTGAGAGGCTATCCATGTTCAGACGTCTTCCCGCGACATTTGTCCTTCTGCGTAGAACATCCCTGTTTTTCCGACGACCTCATTCATGATGATTTGGGCAAGTTCGCGCTAGATGTTATAGAACTCAGCTCGAAGTCGATGATCCTCAATATCTCCTATTTCCTTTGCCCATTGCAGAATATGGGCATCGCCAGATCTAGGTGACATGTGAAGGTTTCGTGATCCCTTCAGACTCCAAAGATGTGGTGTAGGACATAGAATCCACCATTAAGAGAATCGCTCGGTTGTTGGATGCAGCAGAAGTCGGTCTTATGGTGAAGGCAGCCCTACTGCCCCTTCTCTTCTTGTCCCTAACCTCTCCACCCCTTGCTTGGTAGTAAAACATAGCACTGTCGAGAACATCTTTGATGTGGGTGTAATCCTTTTTGTGAATGTTCTTCGATGAGTCCAAGTAAAGAGCGTGGGAGAATCGGGGGTAAAGGATGATGAGGACGGCGCGCCCGCCGCTGCGCAAAATAAGTACACCTCAAATTAATTAGCTTCCACCATGCAAATGAATTATTGAAATCGAAGGAAGGATAGTAGCGCGGATGACTTACACGGGATGATAAGGCACAAGAATCGCCTCCTTGTCCTTATTGGCGAGCATGAAACTGACGATGTAATCCCTCGCGTATTCACGCTGCTCTGCACAGACTCCCAAGAAGCCCTCGTGCATGTAGTACGGGTCAGCGACACAGATATGACGTATCTGCTCAACCTCAATGATGTAGTTCATGTGCAGGGCATAAAGGCGGACAAACGTAAAATCCAGCTTCTTCACGTGAAACATGTTGAATATGTAATCGAATCGAAGGAAGAACTTATCCGCGGGGAAGCTGTCGACGTACGACATTTGCCGCGGAACGTTAACCACGTAGAGTGGGTATCCTGGATCTTTCGAGGCGATGAGGCCTTTCTCTACCCGCAGCACATCGTCATGAAGTCTCCTTAGATCGCAGAATCTGGCCCGTAGCGCTGTTTCAGGTAGGATTGGTTGACCGGGGATATGCCATTTATCCGCATTGGGGATATCTACACGGTCCTGAAGCCGAGGCTGCTGAGGCGGCTGGATCATAGAATCAGCTTTTTTGCCTTTCCTCGCTCTCTTCCTAGACTTCTTTACTACCGGAAGGTCGTCAATAATACGTTGAGACGGTAATTCAGCATCGACTCATGACGCTCAAACCTCGAGGAGGCGCCAAGATAGACATCTTGTTCAGCGCCATCGTCATCCTCATCCTCATCCATGGCGACATCATCAGCGACTAATGGAGCCACCTGCTTACCCCATCCGCTATCACCCAACCCGACACCCGACGCTAATTCGGTAGGTGGGGTGTTGATGTTCATACCTTGTTGAGGCTACGTGCTCGTGGGTGTGCTCCCGGCCGCCTCCAGACGAAGCAGACTCTTTGGCCACAACAGGACCCACCCATTGCAACAATCACCAAGCTGCCGCGGGGTCTCGTCGTCATCCCCCATTAGTATTAGAGGAGGCAAATTCTCGTGGCCCGGATTGACACTGGTCACGGAAACCTTGAAGACGTTCGGGGGGATCGGGCGGCTGTGGAACAATGGTTCCTTCGGCTCCATTATCGTCGCCTTCCCCACGTCCACCTTCTGTTCACCGATGGTGTACAATATGGTGCACGGGGTTTCGTCGTCCTGCAAAGAAAAGTCTGCGACGTGAGACATCCGAAAGGCAACGAAAATGGGAGATTATACATTTATATTGAAGGGGGCCGGTGTGACAGTTACCGTGAGGGCGTCGAGCTCAGCCAAAGAGGAGGCACCACCGAGCACGTCCGGCGGGAGGGAGCAGTCTTGGGAGCTGGAAAGGGAGCCAGCAAGGGAGCAGTACGGAGCGGTGCGAGAGCAGGTGCTCCCAAGAAGTCAGCAAGGGGAAAGTCCTCTGCATTTTTTTTCTAGATTTTGCCTTGTCCAAGTTAAAATTCCCGTCGCCAAGTTAGTAGATATATCTGCAATCGCTTGTTTTGTGGTAGCTACCGCTGTTGCAACTGTTTGAGATGATTTCTTCTCAACCGCAATCTCAACCTTCTTGTCGATGTTTTCTTTAGTTAACCTCCATCTTTCCTTTCTCTCCTCCGTGGCCTCACGGTAGTACTTCTTCCACGTGGCGCCGTCTCCGACACCGTGCACGCGTCCATACGACGGTCGAGTATCCATCGGTTGTTGTTTCAATATGTTCAACGCCCGGTTGAATGGAGTGTCCCACTTGGGCCTCGCCAATGCCTCAGACGGCGAGTCGCTTTCGGCCGCAATCCGGTGCTACTCTCTCTGCAAAAGGCACAAGGATCGTTTACAAATATGACTAACATGTGCAGTTGAATTGATCAGAAACTAAAATTACCAGTAGTCTCATGAACTCCGTAATGACCGGTGTTGTCTCGTAAACCTTCTTCACTAGGTCCCAACGGTGCCGGGCCCTCAGGACGTCACGCTCTGCGGGGCGGTGAAATCCGCCAAGGGGTGCAGGATGCCTGGACTCGCGGCTTCGCGTCCTCCTTGGCCCATTTGGACCTCTTTCCGCCAGAACCACGGCTTCCGAGGTGGTGGCTCCCAATGTTCCTCTTTGAAGCCCCTTCATGTACTTAGACTTTTTTTGGCAGCTTCGGCCTCGCAAGCCTCCTTGAATATTTGAAACTGCTCTTCCGTGATTGTCGGATTATCCTTTACAATCTCGGAGTAGGGTTCCCCATCGTTGATCTTTGCTTTCACTCAATTTTTCCCGGCGGCCAACGCGTCGCTAAACTTGGTCATGGCGTGTTTGTTTATCTTCTTCATTGCCGGGTCCTCGTCTGGATCTTCATAATCCTTCTCATTTCGGCCCGGGAACAAGAATATCTGGTGAAACTTCTTTAGGAGGGAGCTCCTCATATTTTATATCTTCTGTAGTTTCTCATCGTTGATGGTGGCGGTTGTCCGTATGATGCCGCCTATTTGATTGCCGTAGCAGCGGAGCGCTTCCTCGGGCGCCTTTGGCTCAAAATTGCCGTCGTCCACCTTCGTGACCACCAGTCTAGTAGTCCTGAGTATGTTAGGAACCCGATGCCTCTTTGCTTTTGGTTCTACACCGGCTCCGCTCCCCGAGGCAGCACCGGTCTCAGCGCCGGTCTCGATGCCGGTCTGAATCTCAGTGCCGGTCTCAGTCTCAGCACCGGTCTGTGTGTCGGTCTCAGTCCCCGATGCCACCGATGGGCCCAGCAACAACATCTGTTGATCATCGGTAAGGCTAAAAATTAAATCGCCGCCCGGTAGACGTCGTCATAATCACCGTAACCCTGTCCTTCATTGTTGCTAGCCATGTTTCCTATGATTAAATCTAGTCAATTAATTCTAGACCTAATAAAATGAATAATGACATAAAAAGGACTATTGTTTTGCAGGAATGTTGACTCCTTCCTGGTGCGGCAAATCCCGGGCACTCGATATGTCCTAGTTTGTAGCACAAGTCATGCCGAAATTCACGGAAAATTTCGGCATGACCTTTGCTAAAAAGTGGACAAATTGAGAACCTGAAATTTGCCGGAACAGAAATGAATCAACATTCCGGCAAAACATAGGCCACTCAGCATCATTCCCTGGAAACAACAAAGCCACTTGGGCACAATCGAACAACTTCAATGAAAAGATATAACACAAGCAAACACTATTGAGGAATTTGCATATAACGTGGCCACTTCAATGAAAAGAAATAATCAACAATAATGGAATATGCAAATGAACATCAATGACATATATCATATAAAAACAATCTTGTTTTTTGTTTACATAACAACAATTAGTTTGACCAAGTTTTTGAAAAGAAAAACAATTCTATTTTTTGTTTATAGCTAAATGCCATAGCTACTATTTTTTATTTATAGCTAAATACTTTTGTTTTTTGTCTAAAGCTAAAAGTCTAGGAACTACATTTTCTCTAACCCTTTTGACCTCACCAAAATTTTCACAGCAAGACCTTAGTACCTACACCCAATTTCTTCAAAAATATTTAGGTCCATAGTCCAAATAATTCAAATTTCATTTGAATGAAATTTGGTACAAATTCAGGTCCGTAGTCAAAATATTTTTTATAGCTAAGTGTTTTTGTTTATACCTCCGTTAATTTAAATCTAAATGCTACTATTATTTATATACCCTCTATTAGTTTAAAGCTAAATGGAATTACTGTTTAGGAATTTTCATAAAAATTGCCCTAGCTAATTTCCTAAAAAAATTGCTAATCATTTTTCCTAAATGCTATAAAATGCCTACTGCCCTAAAAAAATCTAGGGTTCATATGAACATCAACACAGTATTAACATATATATAATTGCCCTAGCAGAGAGAAATAGGAGGGTAGGGGACAGGAGAGGCATAGCCTTGCGGTCGGCGGCGAGGGCAGGCTCTGGCTCGGGCAGCGGCGGTGAGGTCGAGGGTGGCGGCGGTGAGTTCAAGGGAGGCGACAGTGAGGTCGACGACGGCCTCGGGCGGCGGCTGTGAGGTCGAGGGGGCGGCCTCGGGCGGCGGCGGTGTGGTCGAAGGCGGCGGGCGGCTGCGGTGTGGTCGAAGGCGGCCTCGGGCGGTGGCGGTGTGGTCGAAGGCGGCAGGGCAACCGCGGCGATGGAGCAGTTGGGGGACAGGGGGAGTAGAGAGGGGGGGAAGGACTTAGAGAAATTTTGAGCCCGGGCTGCCGGGATTAGAGTCAAACTAGCAGTAGCGCGTTTTGCCGAAACGTGCTATAGCTAAGATAGCTATAGCGTGTTCCAGAGAAACGCGCTACAGCTATCCCTTTCTGTTTTTTTCTTTTTCTTTTGTTTTCGTTACATTTTGTTTTTTTCATTTCTCCTTTTTCTATTTCTTTCATTTTCATTTACTTTTCTATTTATTTTCTTTTACATAGCAGTAGCGCTCTACAGCAGAAACGCGCTGCTACAATGTTTTTAGCAGTAGCGTGCTTCTGGGAGAACCGCTACTACTATTCCTAGCCTACCGGCACTAGTGAGGGAATTTTAGTAGTAGCGCTTTTCCGTGAAGACGCGCTACTGCTAAAATAATGGTTGTAGCGTGGTTTTGCAACAAGCGCTACTACTAAGTAGCGCTAGCGCCTAGTTTTGACCAACGCTACTGCTATACCTCTGTGTATAGCGTTTTCCCTAGTAGTGTTTGGGTGTTGATCACATGACGATGTGAACTATGGATGTTAATCACATACAGATGTGAACATTGATGTTAAATCACATGATGATGTGAACTAGATTATTGACTCTAGTGCAAGTGGAAGACTGAAGGAAATATGCCCTAGAGGCAATAATAAAGTTATTATTTATTTCCTTATTTCATGATAAATGTTTATTATTCATGCTAGAATTGTATTAACCGGAAACTTGATACATGTGTGAATACATAGACAAACATAATGTCACATATTTTAGTTGTTGTTGATTACGTTTCTAAGTGGGTAGAAGCTATTCCAACTAGTAGTGCTGATCATAACACCTCTATTAAGATGCTTAAAGAAGTTATTTTTTCGACGTTTGGAGTCCCTAGATATCTTATGACTAATGGTGGTTCACATTTTATTCATTGTGCTTTCCGTAAGATGCTTGCTAAGTATGATGTTAATCATAGAATCGCATCTCCTTATCACCTGCAGTCTAGTGGTCAAGTAGAGTTGAGCAAGAGAGAGCTCAAATTAATTTTGCAAAAGACCGTGAATAGATCTAGAAAGAATTGGTCCAAGAAACTTGATGATGCATTATGGGCCTATAGAACTGCATATAAAAATCCTATGGGTATGTCTCTGTATAAGATGGTTTATGGAAAAGCATGTCACTTACCTCTTGAACTTGAACATAAAGCATATTGGGCTATTAAAGAGCTCAACTATGACTTCAAACTTGCCGGTGATAAGAGGTTGTTTGACATTAGCTCACTTGATGAATGGAGAACCCAGGCCTATGAGAATGCCAAGCTATTCAAAGAAAAAGTTAAACGATGGCATGATAAAAGGATACAAAAGCGAGAATTTAACGTAGGTGATTATGTTTTAGTATTCAACTCTCGTTTAAGATTTTTTGCAGGAAAACTTCTCTCTAAATGGGAAGGTCCTTACATTATCGAGGAGGTCTATCGTTTCGGTGCCATAAAAATCAACAACTTCGAAGGCACAAGTCCGAGGGTGGTGAACGGTCAAAGAATCAAACATTATATCTTAGGTAATCCTATCAATGTTGAAACTAATATTATTGAGACCGTAACCCCGGAGGAATACATAAGGGACACTTTCCAAAACGTTTCAGACTCCGAAAAGGAATAGGTATATGGTACGGTAAGTAAACCGACTCCAAAACAATTCTAATGGAAATTTTCCTCCATCTTGGAATATTTAAGAATTTTGGGAAGCAAGAAGTAATCCGGGAAGGACACGAGGCCTCCACGAGGGTGGAGGGCGCGCCCACCCTTACTGGGCGCACCCCCCTGTCTCATGGCCACCTCGTGTGCCTCCCGGACTCTGTTTTCTTGCACGTTACGTATTTTGGTCGGTAAAAATTCATTATATAATCTCCTGAGGGTTTTGACCACCGTATCATGCAAATATCCTCTGTTTTCGTTTCGAGCTGTTCCTGTTGCAGATTTAGAGCAAGATGTCTTCTCAAGAGTCAGTTGGGGAGAGTCGAGTATCACACCCGACGCCAGGTCCAGAAGCAAACAGCGATGCTTATCACTTTCAACCATCAACGGAGGATGAGATGGAGGCCGACTTGAAAAGGATAGATGCCATGGAGGAAGATCAAGAAGTTACCTCTCGCTTCCAAGAAGGATGCATGATGGGGGAACTACATAGTTCGGCTATTCCAAATTCGGTCATCCCTTCCAACGTTAAATTTCTTTCTTATGAAAACATGAAAAAGAGCGTCACTTGTTCACCAGAAGCTATGCAACATCCTTGGGTAAAGGGAGCTTTAGCCGTCACGGGCAAGCTCCGCCAAGAAATTATGGACCTCAAACAACAAGTCAATAAGCTCGAGGAGGAGAATTGTATCCTGAGGGGCATCATCACCAAGAAGATCACAACACCAAATATGAAGGAGACATAATTGCATGGGTATGGGCACTCCCCTTGGCAACTGCCAAGCTTGGGGGAGGTACCTCGGTATCGTATCACCATCACACTCCTATCTTTATTGTTTTATTTAGTTCGATCCTTTTAGTAGTATCTTGATCTAGTGGATTGAAGTTTTAGTATCAAGTAGTTTTGGGTTTTGCTTTGTGATCTCTTTATGTAATCGAGTCCGTGAGCTATCTATAATAAAGATTAGTGTTGAGTCAAGGGCTTTGCTATCTTGCCATGATCTTGAGAAAGTAGAAAGAACAAAAAGAATAAAAGGGTTATATTGATCTTATGGATAGTAATGACTTCACACATAAAAAGTATGAGGCATAAAAGTTGTTGAGAGTTGACAAACATAGTTTTGGTCATCGTTGCAATTAATAGGAAGTAACGTGGAAAGAGAGGTTTTCACATACAAATATACTATCTTGGACATCTTTTATGATTGTGAGCACTCATTAAGTACGACATTCTAAAAGAGTTGATGTTGGACAAGGAAGACAACGTAATGGTTTATGTTTTCTCACATCTCAGTTAAAGTATATGATCATTGATCTTCCCAACATGTTGAGCTTGCCTTTCCCCCTCATGCTAGCCAAATTCCTTGCACCAAGTAGAGATACTACTTGTGCTTCCAACTATCATTAAACCCAATTTTGCCATGAGAGTCCACCATACCTACCTATGGATTGAGTAAGATCCTTCAAGTAAGTTGTCATGTTGCAAGCAATAAAAATTGCTCTCTAATTATGTATGACTTATTCGTGCAGAGAAAATAAGCTTTATACGATCTTGTTATGGAAGCAATAAAAGCGACAGACTACATAATAAAGGTCCATATACAAGTGGCAATATAAAGTGACGTTCTTTTGCATTAAGATTTTGTGCATCCAACCCTAAAAGCACATGACAACCTCTGCTTCCCTCTGCGAAGGTCCTATCTTTTACTTTATGTTTTTACCTTATGCTTGAGTCAAGGTGATCTTCACCTTTCCCTTTTTCATTTTATCCTTTGGCAAGCTCCTCGTGTTTGAAAGATCCTGATATATATATATCCAATTGGATGTAAGTTAGCATGAATTATTATTGTTGACATCACCCAAAGGTGAATACGTTGGGAGGCAACACAATAAGCTCCTATCTTTCTCAGTGTTTGGTTGAAACTCCATAACCACAAGTATTGTGTGAGTGTTAGCAATTGTAGAAGACTATATGATAGTTGAGTATGTGGACTTGCTGAAAGGCTCTATTCTTGACTCTTTCTGATGTTATGATAAATTGCAATTGCTTCAATGACTGAGATTATAGTATGTTAGTTCCCAATGAAGTTTCTGAACCATAGTTGACATTGTGAATTGATTGTTGCTTGAGCATAAGAAATCATATGACAAAATCTATATATGTTGTTGTTATAAGAATGATCATGATGCCCTCATATCCGTATTTAATTTTTATCGACACCTCTATCTCTAAACCTGTGGACATATTTTTCGATTTCGGCTTCCGGTTGAGGACAAGCGAGGTCTAAGCTTGGGGGAGTTGATACGTCCATTTTGCATCATGCTTTTGTATCAATATTTATTGCATTATGGGCTGTTATTACACATTATGTCTCAATACTTATGGCTATTCTCTCTTATTTTACAAGGTTTACCATGAAGAGGGGGAATGCCGGCAGCTGGAATTCTGGCTGGAAAAGGAGCAAATATTGGAAACCTATTCTACACAGCTCCAAAAATCCTGAAACTCCACGGAAGTCATTTTTGGAATTAATAGGAATTATTGAGCAAAGAAAACACCAGAGGGGGCCACACCCTAGCCAGGAGGGTGGGGGGGTACACCCACCACTACTGGGCGCGCCCCTGTCTCCTGGGCCCCCTGGTGGCCCTCCGGTGCCCATCTTCTGCTATATGAAGGCTTTTACCCTGGAAAAAAACAGAAGCAAGCTTACGGGATGAAACTCTGCCGCCACGAGGCGGAACCTTGGTGGAACCAATCTAGGGGTCCGACGGAGCTGTTCTGCCGGGGAAACTTCCATCCGGGAGGGGGAAATCATCACCATCGTCATCACCAACGATCCTCTCATCGGGAGGGGGTCAATCTCCATCAACATCTTCACCAGCACCATCTCCTCTCAAAACCCTAGTTCATCTCTTGTATCCAATCTTGTATCAAAACCACAAATTGGTACATGTGGGTTGCTAGTAGTGTTGATTACTCCTTGTAGTTGATGCTAATTGGTTTACTTGGTGGAAGATCATATGTCCAGATCCTTAATGCATATTAATACTCCTCTGATTATGAACATGAATATGCTTTGTGAGTAGTTACATTTGCTCCTGAGGACATGGGTGAAGTCTTGCTATTAGTAGTCATGTGAATTTGGTATTCGTTCGATATTTTGATGAGATGTATGTTGTCTCTCCTCTAGTGGTGTTATGTGAACGTCGACTACATGACACTTCACCACTATTTGGGCCTAGAGGAAGGCATTGGGAAGTAATAAGTAGATGATGGGTTGCTAGAGTGATAGAAGCTTAAACCCTAGTTTATGCGTTGCTTCGTAAGGGGCTGATTTGGATCCATATGTCTAATACTGTGGTTAGGTTTACCTTAATACTTCTTTTGTAGTTGCGGATGCTTGCAATAGGGGTTAATCATAAGTGGGATGCTTGTCCAAGTAAGGGCAGTACCCAAGCACCGGTCCACCCACATATCAAATTATCAATGTACCGAACGCGAATCATATGAGCGTGATGAAAACTAGCTTGACGATAATTCTCATGTGTCCTCGGGAGCGCTTTTCTCATTATAAGAAATTGTCCAGGCTTGTCCTTTGCTACAAAAAGGATTGGCCACCTTGCTGCACTTTATTTACTTTCATTGCTTGTTACTTGTTACCATTTATCTTATCACAAAAATATCTGTTACCTACAATTTCAGTGCTTGCAAAGAAAACCTTACTGAAAACCACTTATCATTTTCTTCTGCTCCTCATTGGGTTCGACACTCTTACTTATCGAAAGGACTACGATAGATCCCCTATACTTGTGGGTCATCAAGGAGCGCTGGGGGGAGGAGTTGCGCGTGGCCCAGGTCGAGGTAGAGAAGAGTCTGTCCGTCGAGGAATCGGCGGTGGAGTACCAACGCGATCTCTAGCGCAGCCACTACTATGAGTACTACAACCTTGAGGGTGACGCCGAGGATGAGGACGTGGACGAGGATGATGACACGGTCGACTTCAGCAGGGGGACACGGAGTCCACCAACGGCGGCATGTCTCCAGGACAAGTCATCGACATCTCATCTCACACCGGTGCTACGTCTTGAGCTTGCGTTGGTTTTCCTCGAAGAGGAGAGGGTGATGCAGCAATAGTAGCGTAAGTATTTCCCTCAGTTTTTGAGAACCAAGGTATCAATCCAGTAGGAGGCTCCTCAAAAGTCCCACGCACCTACACAAACAAACAAAGAACTCGCAACCAACGCAATAAAGGGGTTGTCAATCCCTTCACGGCCAGTTGCGAAAGTGAGATCTAATAAAGATAGTAAGATAAGATAAATATATTTTTGGTGTTTTATAATATAGATGCAAAAAAATAAAGATGCAAATAAAAGTAGATTGGAAGCAAATATGATAAGAGATAGACCTGGGGGCCATAGGTTTCACTAGTGGCTTCTCTCAAGATAGCATAAGTATTACGGTGGGTGAACAAATTACTATCGAGCAATTGATAGAAAAGAGAATAATTATGAGATTATCTAGGCATAATCATGTATATAGGCATCACGTCCGCAACAGGTAGACCGACTCCTGCCTGCATCTACTACTATTACTCCACACATCGACCGACTCCTGCCTGCATCTAGAGTATTAAGTTCATAAGAACAGAGTAACGCATTAAGCAAGATGACATGATGTAGAGGGATAAACTCAAGTAATATGATATAAACCCCATCTTGTTATCCTCGATGGCAACAATACAATACGTGCCTTGCAACCCTTTCTGTCACTGGGTAAGGACACCGCAAGATTGAACCCAAAGCTAAGCACTTCTCCCATGGCAAGAAAGATCAATCTAGTAGGCCAAACCAAACTGATAATTTGAAGAGACTTGCAAAGATAACTCAATCATACATAAAAGAATTTAGAGAAGATTCAAATATTATTCATAGATAAACTTGATCATAAACCCACAATTCATCGGATCTCGACAAACACACCGCAAAAAGAGTTTACATCGAATAGATCTCCACAAGAAAGGGGGAGAACATTGTATTGAGATCCAAAAAGAGAGAATAAGCCATCTAGCTAATAACTATGGACCCGTAGGTCTGTGGTAAACTACTCACAACTCATCGGAGGGGCAAGGATGTTGATGTAGAAGCCCTCCATGGTCGATTCCCCCTCCGGCAGAGTGCCGGCGAAGGCTCCAAGATGAGATCTCGCGGATACAGAAGGTTACGATGGTGGAAATTGTGTTTCGTCTGCTCCCTGGATGTTTTCGGGGTACGTAGGCTTATATAGGAGGAAGAAGTATGTCGATGGACGCCCGAGCGGCCCACGAGACAGGGGGCGCACCCTCCTATCTCGTGGAGGCCTCGGCTGCTTCTTGACATGCCTCCAAGTCCTCTAGATCACGTTTGTTCCAAAAACCACGCTCCCGAAGGTTTCATTCCGTTTGGCCTCCGTTTGATAATCCTTTTCTTCGAAATACTGAAATAGGCAAAAATACAACAATACGGGTTGGGCCTTCGGTTAGTAGGTTAGTCCCAAAAATGATATAAATTTGTAAAATAAAGCCCATAAACATCCAAACGGGGTAATATAATAGCATGGAACAATCAAAAATTATAGATACATTGGAGACGTATCAACCGGCGATGCATAGGCCGGCACGCCAGCGGATTTATTAGAATTATTCGTACTTAGGCTTTGTTTTTAATGCTGGTCTTTTGTTAGAGCAATTTTAGGTGAACTGTCTCTGTTTAATTACTAAAATTGCTCAATTCAGTAAGTCTGGTCTGTGTGCTGTATGCTCTTTTGTGTGTCCTAATTAGCAAGTGATGTTAAATTATGCATTGACGTACATGGGGAAATTTCCACCAAAATTTCAATTTTCAAACTCATCCCATGCGCGTTAAGCAGAAGAATCGTTTGCGATGCACACTATCATTCAAAGTGAATGGTGTCCGGCGGCACCACGCGCAAAGTTTCCCTCCACATTTCAATTTTTTTGGCCTACCGCCGAAATATCTACCCTACCCCTCCCCATCCCCTTTTCTCCCCGACCACAAGTCACATTTCCCATGTTCCCCCTTCCTTACTTCCTAAGCTATAGCCGCTTCCTCGCTTGCTTCCTCGCTCTTGCCGTCTCGCATCCTACCGCCAGGGTCACCATGGTCATCTTCAAAGACCTCTCCAGCGGTTCCTCATCCTCCGACGACTCCACCACCCAGGTATACCTCTCTTTTCTCTCTCGGGCCATGACTTTGAATGAAGGATTTTTACCCGGCGGTCGATTTGAGTGATTTTTTCCTCTTGTAGTTCCCTAGGACCTTTAGTTGCAACGAATGGAGCGGGGTGGCTGAAGATCTGTTTGCTCGTTGTCACATCAATCTCCATGCGTGAAGCTAGTTGCGTTTGAATCTGTGGACAGTGGGAGGAAGTTTCTGGCATGTGCAGAGAAGGTTAGATCCTCTTTCGTTGTTACAAATCATTTGTTAGATGTGATTCAGACACTGTCACGGCCCCATCCCGTTCATACCACACCTTCAACTAAACGCATCCTAAGATAGTGCCACAGTTTGTACCTAGTATCTAAAAATGTTGCCATCTCATCAGTGGTGCCATTAGAAAATTATTTGGCACTGCTTCAGCAGTTTGTGGAGCCAACTTGTCCACACATCCGAGCAGCCAAGCAGTAAAATACTAAATCTTTATGCTACGAAGGAACTGGGCGTCGGAGCAACTAGGTGCTCCGGAGTTCGGGTCCCTGATTTTTTAGCTGCATCGGCTCGCCAGTGCAGGGCACCGGTGCGAGATGTAGCAACAGTTCTTAATACCGGTTTTGGCATACATAGTGGACGCCTTAGTGCTATTAGTTCCATGTTACTAAATTTGTGCATGTACACACCTGTTAGTATCAATTTACTGTCATCCAAACACTGTCGCTATGTTGTTGCAGATATATTTACCTTCCTCTTAAAATGTTCAATTTGTTATTTATAGTACATGAGTAAGAACTTGTGGCGTTGTTGTAGTTAATTATAGCTTCTGATGTTTCAGAATTTGGTTGTTGTGTCAGTAGCAATTAATTCATTTGCACATTGATCTTTTTGAGAAGATATGTCATAATTAACCTGTTTCTTTAGTTTTTCAAAATAAGTATTGGTGATTTTCTATGTTGCTACAAACCCATTTTCCCTACAATTGTTGCTGATCTATTTTTAAATACTATAGGATGAATGGAAGTGTTCTTACTAGGACTGGATTGATCAAGAGTGGCCACAATCTTTGAAGATGTGCCTAGCAAAGCTCTAGAGCATGTATCAGGAAAAGAACGGAGGTAGGTGATACGTCTCCAACGTATCTATAATTTTTGATTATTCCATGCTATTATATTACTCGTTTTAAATGTTTATGGGCTTTATTATACACTTTTATATTACTTTTGGGACTAACCTACTAACCGGAGGCCCAACCCAAATTGTTGTTTTCTTGCCTATTTCAGTGTTTCGAAGAAAATGAATATCAAACGGAGTCCATACGGAATGAAACCTTCGGGAGAGTTATTTTTGGAATGGAAGCAATCCAGGAGACTTGGAGTAGACGTCAGGAAAGCTTCGAGGTGGCCATGAGGTTCCAGGGCGTGCCCTAACCCCCTGGCCGCGCCCCCACCCTCGTGGGCCCCTCGTGGCTCCCTTGACCGACTTCTTTCACCTATATATATCCATATACCCCGAAAACATCGAGGAGCACAATAGATCGGGAGTTCCGCCGCCGCAAGCCTCTGTAGCCACCAAAAACCAATCGGGACCCTGTTATGGCACCCTGCCGAAGGGGGGATCCCTCACCGGTGGCCATCTTCATCATCCTGACGCTCTCCATGACGAGGAGGGAGTAGTTCACCCTCAATGCTGAGGGTATGTACCAGTAGCTATGTGTTTGATCTCTCTCTCTCTCTCTCTCTCTCTCGTGTTCTTAATTTGGCACGATCTTGATGTATCGCGAGCTTTGCTATTATAGTTGGATCTTATGATGTTTCTCCCACTCTACTCTCTTGTAATGGATTGAGTTTCCCCTTTGAAGTTATCTTATCAGATTTGAGAACACTTGATGTATGTCTTGCATGTGCTTATCTGTGGTGACAATGGGATATTCACGTGATCCACTTGATGTATGTTTTGGTGATCAACTTGCGGGTTCGGTGACCTTGTGAACTTATGCATAGGGGTTGCAATACGTTTTCGTCTCGACTCCCCGGTAGAAACTTTGGGGCACTCTTTGAAGTACTTTGTGTTGGTTTGAATGGATGAATCTAAGATCGTGTGATACATATCGTATAATCATACCCACGGATACTTGAGGTGACATTGGAGTATCTAGGTGACATTAGGGTTTTGGTTGATTTGTGTCTTAAGGTGTTATTCTAGTATGAACTCTATGATAGATCGAACGGAAAGAATAGCTTCGTATTATTTTACTACGGACTCTTGAATAGATCAATCAGAAAGGATAACTTTGAGGTGGTTTCGTACCCTACAATAATCTCTTCGTTTGTTCTCCGCTAGTGACTTTGGAGTGACTCTTTGTTGCATGTTGAGGGATAGTTATATGATCCAGTTATGTTATTAGTGTTGAGACAACTTGCACTAGTGAAAGTATGAACCTTAGGCCTTGTTTCAATGCATTGCAATACCGTTTACACTCACTTTTACCACTTGTTGCCTTGCTGTTTTCATATTTTCATATTACAAAAACCTATATCTACCATCCATATTGCACTTGTATCACCATCTCTTCGCCGAACTAGTGCACCTATACAATGTACCATTGTATTGGGTGTGTTGGGGACACAAGAGACTATTTGTTATTTGGTTGCAGGGTTGTTTGAGAGAGACCATCTTCATCCTACGCCTCCCACGGATTGATAAACCTTAGGTCATCCACTTGAGGGAAATTTGCTACTGTCCTACAAATTTCTGCACTTGGAGGCCCAACAATGTCTACAAGAAGAATGTTGCATAGTAGACATCAAGCTCTTTTCTGGCGGCGTTGCCGGGGAGGTGAGTGCTTGAAGGTATAGATCTTGCTATCAAATCTTTTAGTTTCTTGTTTTATTAGTAGTTTAGTTTATAAAATAAAACTACAAAAAAAAGGAATTAAGGCTGCCTCATATGCTTCATCTTTTTAATGTCTTTCGTGACAATAAGGATTCTGATAATTGTGCTCAATTGCTAGAGGAAGAATGCGTTAAAATGTTTGGCACTAAATTTTTGTATGATGAGCATGATTGCAATGTTGTTAGTATGAATTCCTTGTATATCCATGATGCTAATGATAAGCAAAGCCACAAGCTTGGGGATGCTATATTTGATGAAGAAGATACTTTTAGTCCCCCAAGTTTTGATGAGCAAATTTTTTTTTGAAGATAGCATGCCTCCTATTTATGATGATTATATTGATGAAAGTGGGTTTGTAAGAGTGTTAACTTTAGGAAGTAATGATCCCACTATTTTGGAGGGTGTTGAATCTTATTATAATGCTAAAAGTAGATTTGGAGAGGTCATGACTTTATTTAGTGATGAACCACTATTTCGGAAGAGGTTCCAATTGATTATAAGAACAAAGTTGCTATCTATGATGATTATTGTGATGACTTGTATGCTATAAAGAATAATTATAACCATGGAACTTGTCATCTTGATTTTAATTTTCAATTGGATTATGCTTCACATGATAGTTATTTTGTTGAGTTTGCTCCCACTACTATTCATGAGAAGAAGTTTGCTTATGTGGAGAGTAGTAAAATTTATATGCTTGTGCATCATGAAAATAATGCTTTATGTGATGGTTATATTGTTGAATTCATTCATGATGCTACTGAAAATTATTATGAGGGAGGAACATATGCTTGTAGGAATTGCAAAAATATCAAGTTTCCTCTCTATGTGTTGAAAATCTTGAAGCTATGCTTGTTTTACCTTCCTATGCTAGTTGATTCTTGTTCCCATAAGTTGTTTGCTCACAAAATCCCTATGCATAGGAAGTGGGTTAGACTTAAATTTGTTAGTCATATTCTTCATGATGCTCCCGTTATGTTTCGATTCTTATCTTTTATGTGAGCATCATTGTCATCATCATGCCTAGCTAGAAAGGCATTAAAGAAAAGTGCTTGTTGGGAGACAACCCAATATTTACCTTTACTATTTTTGTGTGTTCACATGATTATTCTATTTTAGTTATCATGTTTTATAGCTTTTGTTTCAATAAAGTGCCAAGTAAGACCTTTAGGATATCTTATGGTGATAGTTGTGTTGATCCTGCTGAAAATTGGAAACTTTTGCACCCAGTAAATTAGTTTTGATAATTCACAGGATCGTGCTTTTGATCTTATTCTTTTTGCCCTGGATTGGTACACGAATTTCTCAGGTTTTCCTAATTTGGTAGAATATTTTGACTTACAGCAGTATTCGAGAGTTACAGATTACTAAAGACTGTTCTGTTTTTGACAGATTCTGTTTTCTATGTGTTGTTTGCTTATTTTGATGAATTTATGAGTAGTGTCGGAGGGTACGAACCATAGAGAAGTTGGAATACAGTATATATTACACCATTATGAATTTAGAATGAGCTCACCACAGTACCTAAGTTGTGGTTTATTTTCTTATACTAACGGAGCTTACGAGTTTTCTGTTGAGTTTTGTGTTGTGAAGTTTTCAAGTTTTGGGGAAAGATTCGATGGACTATGGAATAAGGAGTGGCAAGAGCCTAAGCTTGGGGATACCCACTGCACCCCAAGGAAATATTCAAGGACAACCGAGAGCCTAAGCTTGGGGATGCCCCGGAAGGCATCCCCTCTTTCGTCTTCGTTCATCGGTAACTTTACTTGGAGCTATATTTTTATTCACCACATGATATGTGTTTTGCTTGGAGCGTCTTGTATGATATGAGTCTTTGATTTTTAGTTCACCACAATCATCCTTGCTGTACACGCCTTTTGGGAGAGACACACATGATTCGGAATTTATTAGAATACTCTATGTGCTTCACTTATATCTTTTGAGCTAGGCAATTTTGCTCTAGTGGTTCACTTATATCTTTTTAGAGCACGGCGGTGGTTTTATTTTGTAGAAATTATTGATCTCTCATGCTTCACTTATATTATTTTGAGAGTATTTTAAAACAGCATGGTATTTGCTTTGGCTATAAAGTTGGTCCTAATATGATGGGCATCCAAGTTGGGTATAATAAAAACTATCATATAGAGTGCATTTGATGCTATGATCAATTTGATACTTGATAATTATTTTGAGATATAAAGGTGATAATGTTAGAGTCATGCTAGTTGGGTAGTTGTGAATTTGAAGAATACTTGTGTTAAAAGTTTGTGATTCCCGTAGCATGCACATATGGTGTTATGTGATGAAGTCGGAGCATGATTTATTTTTTTGATTGTCTTCCTTATGAGTGGCGGTCGGGGACGAGCGATGGTCTTTTCCTACCAATCTATCCCCCTAGGAGCATGCGTGTAGTACGTCGTTTCGATGACTAATAAATTTTTGCAGTAAGTATATGAGTTCTTTATGACTAATGTTGAGTCCATGGATTATACGCACTCTCACCCTTCCACCTTTGCTAGCCTCTCTTGTGCCGCGCAACTTTCGCCGGTACCATACACCCACCATATACCTTCCTCAAAACAGCCACCATACCTACCTATTATGGCATTTTCATAGCCATTCCGAGATATATTGCCATGCAACTTTCCACTGTTCTGTTTATTATGACACGCTCCATCATTGTCATATTGCTTTTGCATGATCATGTAGTTGACATCGTATTTGTGCCAAGGCCACCTTTATAATTCTTTCATACATGTCGCTCTTGATTCATTGCATATCCCGGTACACCACCGGAGGCATTCACATAGAGTCATATTTTGGTCTAATTATTGAGTTGTAAGTAAATAAAACTGTGATGATCTTCATTATTAGAGCATTGTCCCCAAGTGAGGAAAGGATGATGGAGACTATGATTCCCCCACAAGTCGGGATGAGACTTCGGACTTTATGAAAAATAAAAGAGGCCAAAGAAGCCCAAATAATAATAATAATAAAGAGGCCAAAGAAACCCACCAAAAAAATTAAAAAAATGAGAGAAAAAGAGAGAAGGGGCAATGCTACTATCCTTTTACCACACTTGTGCTTCAAAGTAGCACCATGATCTTCATGATAGAGAGTCTCCTATGTTGTCGCCTTCATATACTAGTGGGTATTTTTCATTATAGAACTTGGCTTGTATATTCCAATGATGGGCTTCCTCAAAGTGCCCTAGGTCTTCGTGAGCAAGCGAGTTGGATGCATGCCCACTTAGTTTCTTTTGATGAGCTTTCATACACTTATAGCTCTAGTGTATCAGTTGCATGGCAATCCCTACTCACTCACATTGATATCTATTAATGGGCATCTCCATAGCCCGTTGATACGCCTAGTTGATGTGAGACTATCTTCTCCTTTTTGTCTTCTCCACAAGAACCATTCTATTCCACATATAGTGCTATGTCCATGACTCACGCTCATGTATTGCATGAAAATTGAAAAAGTATGAGAACATCAAAAGTATGAAACAATTGCTTGGCTTGTCATCGGGGTTGTGCATGATTTAAATATTTTGTGTGATGAAGATAGAGCATAGCCAGACTATATGATTTTGTAGGGATAGCTTTCTTTGGCCATGTTATTTTGAGAAGACATGATTACGTTGTTAGTATGCTTGAAGTATTATTACTCTTATGTCAACATGAACTTTTATTTTGAATCATTTGGATCTGAACATTCATGCCACAATAAAGAAAATTACATTGAGAAATATGCTAGGTAGCATTCCACATCAAAAATTCTGTTTTTATCATTTACCTACTCGGGGACGAGCAGGAATTAAGCTTGGGGATGCTTGATACGTCTCTAACGTATCTATAATTTTTTATTGTTCCATGCTATACCCGTTTTGGATGTTTATGGGCTTTATTATACACCTTTATATTATTTTTGCGACTAACCTATTAACCGGAGGCGCAGCCCAAATTGTTGTTTTCTTGCCTATTTCAGTGTTTCGAAGAAAAGGAATATCAAACGGATTCCAAACGGAATGAAACCTTCCGGAGAGTTATTTTCAGAACGGAAGCAATCCAGGAGACTTGGAGTAGACGTCAGGGAAGCTTCGAGGTGGCCACGAGGGTCCAGGGCGCGCCCCCATCCTCGTGGGCCCCTCGTGGCTCCCCTGACCGATTTCTTTCACCTATACATATCCATATACCCCGAAAACATCAAGGATCACAATAGATCGGGAGTTCCACCGCCGCAAGCCTCTGTAGCCAACAAAAACCAATCGGGACCCTGTTCTGGCACCCTGCCGGAGGGGGGATCCCTCACCGGTGGCCATATTCATCATCCCGACGCTCTCCATGACGAGGAGGGAGTAGTTCACCCTTGGAGCTGAGGGTATGTACCAGTAGCTATGTGTTTGATCTCTCTCTCTCTCTCTCTCTCTCTCTCTCTCTCTCTCTCTCTCTCTCTCTCTCTCTCTCTCTCTCTCTCGTGTTCTTGATTTGGCACGATCTTGATGTATCGCGAGCTTTGCTATTATAGTTGGATCTTATGATGTTTCTCCCCCTCTACTCTCTTGTAATGGATTGAGTTTTCCCTTTGAAGTTATCTTATCGTATTGAGTCTTTAAGGATTTGAGAACACTTGATGTATGTCTTGCATGTGCTTATCTGTGGTGACAATGGGATATTCACATGATCTACTGATGCATGTTTTGGTGATCAACTTGTGGGTTTAGTAACCTTGTGAACTTATGCATAGGGGTTGGCACACGTTTTCGTCTTGACTCTCCGTTAGAAACTTTTGGGCACTCTTTGAAGTACTTTGTGTTGGTTTGAATAGATGAATCTTAGATTATGTGATACATATCGTATAATCATACCCACGGATACTTGAGGTGACATTGGAGTATCTAGGTGACATTAGGGTTTTGGTTGATTTTTGTCTTAAGGTGTTATTCTAGTACGAACTCTATGATAGATCGAATGGAAAGAATAGCTTCGTGTTATTTTACTATGGACTCTTGAAACTTTGAGGTGGTTTCGTACCCTACAATAATCTCTTCGTTTGTTCTCCGCTATTAGTGACTTTGGAGTGACTCTTTGTTGCATGTTGAGGGATAGTTATATGATTCAGTTAAGTTATTATTGCTAAGAGAACTTGCACTAGTGAAAGTATGAACCTTAGGCCTTGTTTCGAAGCATTGCAATACCGTTTACGCTCACTTTTACCACTTGTTACGTTGCTATTTTCATATTTTCATATTACAAAAACCTATATCTACCATCCATATTGCACTTGTATCACCATCTCTTCGCCGAACCAGTGCACCTATACAATTTACCATTGTATTGGGTGTGTTGGGGACACAAGAGACTCTTTGTTATTTGGTTGTAGGGTTGTTTGAGAGAGACCATCTTCATCCTACGCCTCCCACGGATTGATAAACCTTAGGTCATCCACTTGAGGGAAATTTGCTATTGTCCTGCAAACCTCTACACTTGGAGGCCCAACAGCGTCTACAAGAAGAAGGTTACGTAGTAGACATCAGTAGGCTTAGAGATAGTGTTGTCAAGCTGAAGAATATTTGAAGATGCGAGATAAAAAGAGGAAGGTGGAGAAGGAGCTCAGATTTTTTAAATCAGACTTCGCTAAGATGGTGTTGGCGAAAGAGGAGGCACTTTCCTAGTTGGCCAATGCAAAACATGTTCTTATTGAACTGAAAGAAGAGGTGGATAAGGCGAGCCTGGATGATCTCGATTAGGGAAATGAATATATTGTTCTAATATTGTTCTTGTGAAGTTGAACTATCTATATGTTGTACTTTGTTGTTTTCCGGTAGCTATCGTAATGTGATGTTAAAATATATCTATGTGCCTTATATGAAATTGGCAAACACAACTGTTCGATATGAAATGTGAATTTGCGTAATACTAGAATTATTAATTGTAAACTAATAAACCTGCTAAATGGGTCATGGAACTTGGCAAACAGTTCTAGCAGTAGAAACATTTGTGATGGATAGCCCAATGCCACACAGTTTTCTTCATCAAATCATGTGTGATGTAGTTGATAAAAGCAAACGGTTAACAAAGGCAGAGCGTGTGTGATAGTTACACGTATCACACATGAGCCTATACATAAACCTATGTGGGATGTACATACGAACGGAAGCGTTTTCCCTGGATTGATTGTGTGGGATGTACATAAGAACGGAAACGTATTCCTTGGATTGACTGTGTGTGATATACATACCTACGGAAATGTTTTTCTGGGATTCACCATGTGGGATGTACATACCTACGAAAATGTTTTCTGGGATTCACCATGTGGGATGTACATACCTACGGAAATGATTGGGTTTCCGTGGGTCACCCGATCGCACACGAACTTATTTGGTGTCCGAGGAGGGCCTATCCCCGACGGTTTCTGGGTCGTGTGGGAAGGGCCCTCTAATCGCCCACACTCACTAGGTGACGGTTCCAAATGTCGTCGTGGAAAGGGGTTTAAAACAGTTTGTATAGCACCTACGTGTACCAGTGTGAGCTCAAAAATGCTATGGAAGCTATTTTGAAGGCAAGAAAAGAAGCGAACAAGGTGAGGAAGAAGGCAAGGAACCAAGATGCCGCGGCCGAGGAGAGGACGGTGACATTGGAGGAGAGGAAGGTGGGCATGGAGGAGCGATCTAGGTTGTTGGAATGGGAGAAGTACTTGTTCTTCTTGGACACATCTACCCTCAATGAGGCGCAAAAGGAGTATGTCAATCTTACCCGTGAAGAAGTCTTGATCCAAAAAAGAGCCATGATTCGTGGCATGGGTGGCGTTGGCATTGGCGGCATGGGAGCCATTGGTGGCATTGGCTGCATGGGAGGCATCGGTGGCTTCAGAGCTACCATGGGCGGCATGGGTGCCATGGGTGGCTTTGGAGCTACCATGGAGGCACAATCCGTTTTTCTTTCGTACCCGCGGTGATTCGAATTGCAAATAAACACCCACTATAACCATATAGGGAAAAGAAAACATCGATAACTACACATGCATAGCTCTAAAAACGTCACAGGAGAAAAAAAACAGATTTATCATTGGCGAGTGCGAGCGAAAGCGAGAGAGAGAGAGAGAGGGAGAGAGAGGAGAGAGGGAGAGAGCGATGCCTTAGGATTAATTTGGGAGACTCACAGTTTGGTTACTTCGGCATATACGGATTCTCTCAACCGAAAACCGATTTAACACTGAACACCAGATAGTGTATATTGTTTAAACCAAGCTGAATAACCAAAAACCGACTTTATCCAATATTTTGGTTAAAATGGTTCGGTTGGTTTCGGTGCTCAGTTTTCGGTTTGAAAGTGCCCACCCCTACTCATACCACGGAGCACATATATGGACCAGTTCGATGAGTGCCGACAACACGTGTGGTCAAAACACGTGTGGTCAAAACATACCAGTTGTGGTCAAAACATACCACGGAGCACATATATGCGTTTCGCTGGGCTATTTTTCACTTGTGGGATTATTATCTTTATTTATAATAGATTATCGCCACTGGTTGTTTTGTTTTGATTTTAGTTGTATTGGTTTGCGTTTTATTTATGTTCTGTCGGTGTTTATATTCGTTCGTATATCGTGTCGGGTCATTGTCGGAGAGATTATTTGTTTTGAGAGGAGAGTAAAATTGTTTGGTGCATGGTCATGGTTTCTTTACATCCCTGCTCCTCTCGCTCGTTTAGCTTTTTTTCGCTCGTCCCAACGCTTGCTCGAAAAAACCAACTCTTTTTTGTTTCAAAAGGGTTGGTTAAATTAAAGGATGTTCAAGGATTTTAAAAGAATATTGTATATTTAAATAATTATGGAATTTAGAAAACGTTGATGGAATTAAAATATATTTATGGATTTTAAAAAACATTCACAAATCAAGTAAGTTTTCAAATTTAAAATGTCCACAACTTCAACAATAATTGTGAACTTTAAAAAAATCACAAGCAAGTTTTCAAATTTAAAATGTGCACAAACTTCAACAATAATAGTGAACTTTAAAAGAATTTAATAAATAGTAATGAATCTGAAATAACATGACCCCTCAAAAACCAATAATGTGAATATATAAAATGTTGCTATTTAACGTTCACAAACTTTAATAAGCACTCAAGAATATAAAAAGTAAAAACGAACACCCTCCTACCCAAAATACAAGGTGTGGTTGATTTTTTTTCTTTGCTGTACAGTTTTGAATATGATTTTCATTTATTGTATGTCTATATGTATAAAGGCTTATGATGTAGAAAAATTGCAAGACCAATACGATGATGTCATTTATACTTGTTCAATCCATGTACTTTGGTATATATATGGACTCCACTATAAATCTGACATCAGATTTTTGACCTTGGCAGATAGAACGTTTTTCATGGAAAATTATATTCTTCATGGATGACAAATTGAGTTGGCAAGTATGATAAGTCCGTCTCAGTTTTTTTTGTGAGAAAATAGCTATGCTTCCAATAAATTTGTCACCATCGCACCAATATAAATTGCTATGAAAAACGTCAGATTTGTCATGCCTAAAAATCTAATTTCAGATTTTTAATTTTTTCCGTATGTTAATGATGAAACTAGTACACGAATGACAATGAAAAATCTACAAAGCACTATGTTTTTTAGGGGCATACTACGTTTTTTTAATAATGTAATAGCAAGCACTACATGGGCGCAGCCCCCGCTCAGACATAAAAGAAGCCGCACCCGCGGCCCATGCTGGATGTGAGAAACCCCACAGCCCAACAAAAGAAAAAAAATGTAGATTTGGTGCGTTTGGCGCCATGGAACCGGGGAGCTCCTAGTCAGCGCCTTCGGCGCCGACTAGCAGTTTCGGCGCCCATGCAGCCGCGCTCTTAGGCTGGCCCAGTACGGGCGCGCAGCGCACGCAAAAGGAAATTCAGCGAAAACTAAAGCGCCCCCCACTAATGAATCGAACCTGTTTTCTCATTCTCCCTGCTACGCTAGGCTGACCACTAGGCCAATTGGGCGGGTGTGAATGATTACGTCTTTTCCGTTTTTATCTTGTTTCCCTTATTTCTTCTTTCCTTTTTCCTTCTTTTTTTCCTTTATTCCATTTTCGGTTTTCTGTTTCTTTTCTTCTTCCTTATTTGATGAATTTTTTTATAATTCGTGACCCCTTCCAAATCGATGAATTGTTTCCATTTTTGATGAACTTTTTTCAAATTCAATGAAATTTTGAAAAAAGTTCACAAATTTGAAAAATAATCATTGATTTTAAAAAAATTCATAGAATTTGAAAAAAAAATTCATTGAATTTGGGAAAGTTTATCGAGTCTGAAAAAAGTTTATCAAATTTGAGAAAGTTCATCATAATTGGAAAAGTTCATCATAATTAGAAAAAGTTCATCGAATCCAAAAAAAGTTCATCGATTTTGAAAAAAGTTCAGCAGATTTGAAAAAAGTTCATTCATTTGAAAACAGTTCATCAGGAAAATGCAAAAAAATTACTGGATTTAAAAAATACACAAAAAGTTTTAAAAAAGTTCATCAATTTGAAAAGAATTTCATCTAATTACGAAATAAGTTCATCGATTTGAAGAAAAAGTTCCATATTTGCGAGATAATTCATTGACCCAGGAAGAAGAAAAAGGAAAAAAAATGGAAAACTGAAATGAAAAAGAAGGAGAAAGCAGAAAGGAACCAATAAAGTGAAGGAAGGGTTCTTGTTAACTAGATCGGGCTTGTTGGTCTGTTGGTTGCACCATTCTGTACCTAAGTGGAGGTCGTCGGTTCAAATCTTCACGGGCGCGCGACTTTTTTGCGGATTAGAAACAGAGAAGAAAAACTGCTATATGGGCCGGCCCAGCGCGGGGCGCTGCAGGCGCCCGTTTGCAAAATACACGTTAACGGGCGCCTGCAGCGCCAAATAGGATTCGCCGTGGAACCGAACAGGGGAAAACCTATTCGCCGCTCGTTGCGGCAAAGTGTCGGGGATTCGCACAGGGCATGCATGCTTGGGACAGGAGATGGGCCGGCCCAGTTCGAGCTTTACACAGTACGCCCAAATCTGAACCCAGTTTTTTCCTGTGTATTCTGGTTTTCCCGTTTTCCTTTTCCTTTCTTCTTCTTCTTTTTCTGTTTCTCCTTTTCTTTTTCATTTGTTTTCTAGTTTTCTTTTTTCTTCTTCTTTTCATTTTTAGTTATTTCTGTTTCTTTTTTCTTTTTGCGATTTTTCTGTTTGTTTTCTTTCTTTGGTTTTTTATTTCTTTTTTCCTTTCCTTTTTTTATAAAAAGAATTTCAAAATATTCAAATTTTGTTCTCAAGATTCAAACATTGTTCTCGTTACACAAATAGTTGAAAAGTTTCGAAATGCAGAAATGTACTGGATTTCAATTTTTTGTTCCCGTTTTCATAAAATGTTCGCGCTTCCAAATTTGTTCAGGATTTTTCAAAATTGTTCTCCATTTCAAAATTTGTTCTCAAGATTAAAAAAATGTTCGTGCTTTAAAAAAGTATTCATGCTTCCAAATTTGTTCGGGATTTTTCAAAATTGTTCTCCGTTTTAAAATTAGTTCTCAAGATTAAAAAATGTTCGTGCTTTAAAAAATTGTTCGCGCTCCCAAATTTGTTCTCCGTTTTAAAATTTTTTATCAAGATTCAAAAAATGTTCGTGCATCCAAATTTGTTCTCCTTTCAAAATTTGTTTTCAAGATTCAGAAAATGTTTGTTCTTTAAAATTTGTTCTCCGTTTCAAAAAATGGTTGAAACATTTCAAAAAGTGTTTGTCATTACAAAAACATGTTTACAAATTTGTTCTTGTTTCTCGAAAATCTTCTGAAATTTTCAAAAACTGTGTGTAATTCAAAAACTATTTTGAAATCTGAAATTTTCAAAAAAATTGTTCGTGTTTTCTAAAATGTGTGCAACAATTGAAAAATCTGTACGCTACAGCAAATATGATCCTGCAAATCTGTACGTTATACTTTCAGAGTATATTAAAAGCGATGTGCGCAGGTACTTACCATGAACTCCCAGTTGGTGTGGTGGCTAGCATCTCGCGTAATCAACTGTTTGGCTTGTGTTCGATCCCTAGCCGCTGCACTTTCACTTCTTTTTGGGGATTTTTTTGCGCTATACATGGGCCGGCCCAGTCGGAGCACTCTTGTGCGGGCGACCGACTGTTTGCCGCAACGAGCGGCGCATAGGAGCTCCCCCGAACAGGCGCCTACAGGCTACACTAGTAGGCCGGCCCACGGACGAAAAACGAAAGAGAAACGTCTGGCGACAAAAAACGCAAAAATACGTGAGAACCACGACTTGAACCAGCGCCACAAAATTGAAGGATTGCGCAGCTAACCACTGGACCACGGGAAGACTAAAACGCAAATGTGTTAAGTACCATAAGAGTCACGCTAGTTATTACGCATTTTTGAACTATTCATTTTTAAGTTGATTTTTAACTAAAATAAGTTCATAAATTTTGAAAAAAGTTCATCAAATTTGAAACAAAAGCTCATCGATTAGAAGAAAAAGTCCATCAAATTTGAAAATAGTTCATTGGTTTCAAAAAGAGTTCATCGCTTTTGAAAAAAAGTTCATAGATTTTGAAAAAAATTTATCGATTTCTGAAATAGTTCATCGAATTTGGAAAAAAAGTTTATCAAAACTGAAAAAAAAGATCATCCATTTTGAAAATTTTCATCAAAATTGAAAAAAATTCATCAAATTTGAAACAAAATTCATCGAAGTTGTAAAACAAAGTTCAGCACATTTTTTAAAGTAATCTAATTAAAAATGTTCATCAATTTTTTTAAAAGGTTCACGAAATGTGAAAAAATCGCGCATTAAAGAAAACAAAAAAGAAACAGAAGAGCTAAATAAATAAAGTTCACGAGCGGGACTGTGGCCTGTTGGTTAGCGCGTAACCCTCGCAGCGAAGCGGTCGCGGATTCGAATCCCTTGGCACACATGTTTTACGACTTTGAACACAGAAACAAATTAACAAATGGGCCAAGCCCAGTAAACCTGGCTGCAGGCGCGAAATAGGATTTGCCAACATCGAACGTAAAACATGTGATTTCTCAAAGGAAAAAAAACGTAAAACATGTGCAACCCTCGTTTTTTTAATAAAAAAAATCACGTTTTAAACGAATCTCGGTCCCCAAATCAAATCAAATCGCGGGGACTGAAGTCGAGAAGAGCATCGCAAACCCTAGACCGTAGGTAGCGGTCGGATGGAGGAAGAGGATGATGTGCGCGATTTGTATGATTGCGTGTGCTGCTGGCACCCTCAGTGCTTGCCTCAGATCCCTTACGTCTCCCCCGGTCGTCCTAGGACGGATCCGTCATCGATATGATGTCCACGGGCACCGTTCGGGTTCCGGGCTCCGACGAGGAAGAGCAGGGCATGGGAGGCGGCAACGCCTTGAGTCCCGTGAGTCGGCTCGTGTCCATCTCCACGACTGGTGACCGGACCAACACTCTAAGGAGCGCAGCCGGCCGCCAGACATGGCCAGGGCAGAGCCGGGCAAGCGGGGAGCGGAACCAGACGAAGCTCCGCTCAAAGATCCCCGCGTTGCATGTAATAATATGGATTTGAAGTATCCGTATGTGAAATGCATTTTTTGAGGCGTGACCGATCACTGTCCACGGACGCTCCCAGGCGCGTCCATGTGCGTTTGAAGGGTCGTGTTTGCAAAGTCGGGATGCTCTTATGGTACACATCTTCCACATTCAGAGACCGAGCCAAACTTGTGTGGACACAGGCTAGGGCGGTTAGTAGTGGGGCACTAGCATCTCATTGCCAACCCCCACGGGGTGCAAGGTATTGGAGTAGAGCATGCTCTCATGTACTTCCTCTTTTTCAAAATAGATGACCTAACTTTGTATTACTAAAGTTACTATAAAGCTGAGCCATCTATTTTGAAATGGAGGGAGTATATTTATACCAGCATGCCCAGGTCTGAGCAGAGAAGAATTCGAAGAAAATTGTGCGAGAATCCGAGAGGTGCTCAAGGCCATGTTTGTTTAGACTTTTGCTTCTTCTTTTATAGCTTTTCTACTTTGACCAAAAAGCTATAAAAACTCCTAAATAGGTATTTTGGAGCTTTTATGGCTTTTGACTCCAAAAGCCATAAAAGCTCCAAAATACCTATTTAGGAGTTTTTATGGCTTTTTGGTCAAAGTGAAAAAGTTGTAAAACGAAAAGCAAAAGCCCAGACAAACAGGACCTATGTCAAGGCCAAGATAGGCGAGGGTGCAGTTCAGGAGCTCCGTCCATCTCCTGGGGCGGCCGACGCAGGAGGTAAGACCAGCTTTCACCAACTTTAATTTCCCCTGAGTTGTTGTATGAATGTTTTTAAGCAAAGTGGCAATAATTCGTTGGATGGATGTTCACCCTGCTCTACTTTGTGCTTGCGCGTGTCGTTGTTGTGTGCTTGCAGGACGGAGCTCATGGAGCACGGGCCGACCGTCGGCGTTCTTTCTACCCTGGTGGTGTTCCTCACGAGCACCTGTGTCGTCCACTCGGTCCCTCCTCTGCGCCTGTCCCCGTCCCTGCGAGCGTGGCGGTGCTATTCGACATGACCGCTGCAAGGGGCTACAAGGACTCGAGGTCCAGCCAGCACAGCATGCTCCACAAAGCCGGTGAAGGGTCGAAGATCGTCGGCAAGCATGGGATACTCCCACGCGCGCCCAAAGACCGAAAGGTGAAACAGAAAAGGTGGCTTCAACTTGACCTCGTAGGTGCTGACCACGACACGACTTTGTTGTATCACAAGTGTAGGATGTCGTCTCGAAAATACATGCAGTGGTATCAAACTGCACTAACAACACACCCTGTGTTGACACTTGAGGGGGAGGGGGGCACTGCCCCCCAATCTTCGATCACTTTGTGAAGGCAAAAAGAAAAACTTCGATCACTTTGTGAAGGAATGTGGAGAGAGCTTGATTAAAAAAATGCCCTCAAACGGCTCAAGAAAACCTATAAAAATGTTTTTGTCTTATCCCACCATGATTGTAATATCTAAGTAATGCAACACCACTTTTTTAATCTTCGTGTGACATCAGATATCTATACCCCTAAATAGTGTAGGAATAACTTTGAATAAGGATCGTTGGATGAACTAGATCCGATGGCAGAGAGGTGGCAAATCCCAACATTGATGATCGTTCGATTTCCTATTCGTTCATTAGATTGTGACATGTGTACTAGTATATATCTAGAAGTTTCCAATGAATGAATAGAAAATATGATGTAAACACATTATGCATGATTGGTTTGCTGGCATTGCCAAATATTGGCAATTACCAATCTTTGTCAACTATTGGCAACTTTGTGTGAGATAGGCAAGACAACGCGGTAACCAACCAAGTAGTAGCCAACATTTGGCACAATGCCAAACATTGGCATTGCCCATTTTTGGCACCAAACCAATTATGCGGTGTAGTTGCCCCTTCTATTATCTTCGGGCACTCCTTTATCCTAGACTCTTCATGCATGCTCTTGCCTCCAATAGTTTTTCTTCTCTTGCATACAAGTGTTGTCATTTATGCGATTACCTTGTGAATTTTTTTCCAAGGTGAAAGACTTGTTTTCAACCACTTCTTGAAATCTATGTAGCATTCAGATAGTTTCTACCAAATATCACAACATTAGCTATTTTTATGGGGCGTCCTAGACCAACTATGCATGCTCATGAAATTTTGTTCTTAAGGTCCATACATTTAATATATTATGTACAGTGCACTATGTAGGTAGAAATTACTTTCTTAAAATTAATTTAGCTATCATCAGGAACAACTCTGCATTTTTCATTATGCATATATAAATATTGTGGCTTGTTGTAGTACACTAATACCTCACGTGCAAAGCACATACAACTCACTAGTATTTAATTGTTTTGATACCAAGTACTGCTACTCTTTGCCATGAGCTCTTAAAATTTTAGTAAGATATTACATGATCTTTTTTCTTTATCCTCAATACCACTACTGAGTAGTCAGTCACCAATTTGATGTAGCTAGTATTTGATTGATAGTCATCCTATGCCATATGTGGTTGCTTGTTCTCTTTCACAAATATTATTTTTCAATGTTATTGGTCCCAATTTTTCTCATCAGTTGCACATAGATCTCATGCTAATGCCTCTTCTTAGGAGCAACCAAGTTGCGAGTGGGGCTTCTTTTTTCCATCCTTGGCACTTGATGCATCATCATGACCAACTTGTGTTGCATCTCCAATCGATTTTTCCTTCTTGTAAGGAACTTTGTTTTACTCATAGTTCTTCCACTTCTCCTCATTTTCAAGCTAGAAATAACAAATGTGCAAAGTGAATGGTTAGCCTATCTTCTTTGTGCCTTTTTCCCTTGCCCCTTCTACAATTCTTGAGCATCTTCACCTACATACCACAAGTGAGAGCAGAAGTTAGGAATACAAGAGATGAAGAAATGATTGTTTAATTTGAACAAGCAATCGCATTATCTTGGACATTTGTACCACTTTGGTCCATACGTTGAACGTGTGCCAAGTTAGCCGCCAACTTTTGACAATATGATGATGTAGTTGACCATCAATGTTGGATCGAAGCTTGCTTTCAACGGATGGCACTAGTGTTGTGTGCATTGAAGTACTCATGATACAGTGCCAATATGTTGACATTGCTTGCTCTACACCGATGACCGGATCAAGATTCATTTTCTTCCATGCTTCACACAACAATTTATGCTCTTTGGTAGCATAGTTTCCACGTCTTCCTTTGGAGTTGCATCAAGAAAACTCTCATTATCCATGTCAAGAAGGGGCTCATCTTGTGTTTCATATTCTTGAGAGGCAACATTTGTGAACTCCAAAAAAGACTGATCATGCACACTACCTAAACCAAATTTGAAGAACATACATGCACATTGCATCATAATTGTGTAATGTAGAATCACGTGACAAAGAATGAAAAAGTCGAAGAAAGTTTTTTTTACCTTTTGGTCATTGCATCAAACATGTTGGGGACATAGGGGGTTGATGCGACCAGTCACGGTATCTCCGCCATGTGACATCGGGAGGGTAGAAGGAAGAGGCCCTCGGCTGTTTCCAGAGTTGCTACTTTTGCCATTGAAGGGTTCAATAGAAGAGAAAGCTTCTTCCTGTTCGCGTGGGCTAGCGGGTTGATGAAGGTCCAACCACCCCATGATCGGTCCAGATCGACACTACTTTTTTCACCACTGGAGATGGACAGACATGGATGGTCATCGTGTCGTCGTGCTCGTCGAATAATAGGAACTCGATGTTCCCAAATCTGATGTAGTTGATGGAGGGAGGGGGCGAAGGTCTGGCTCGGCAAGAAGTCACCGGCCATGTATAATTCTCCAATATGGATTTGTTCTCCGGCCAGCATAGCCCGTGCCTAGCGCGCCAACTGAAGGAGCGGAAACTTGTCAGTACCCGCAGTAGGGTGGCGAACACCACGAAAAGTACCAGAGCGGAGACCGCCCGCACAATTTACCTAGGTTTGGGCCTCTGGTGAGGAGTAACACCCTATGTCCTGCTTTGTGTTTGTATTCATGGTGGGATATCTTCTACGAGCGATTAAAATGGGGAGATGTGTTTTGCTACTGCTACAAGAGTAGATGGTATTGAGAGCTCCATAGCCTCCACCTTATATACACGGTGGGGGCTAGAGTTTTTACAAGATCCAACCTTGGACGCCATCATCCTGACCTGGGGGCAAGATGGTCTCCAGAAATCTATACGATTCTTTGGGCTTGTAATTCCTGTCGCTAGCTCCTTGGTGGGCCTTCTGGGCCCCGTGGTAGGCTTACTGCCGGGCTCCCCTTGGAGAGGCCACCCCCGGTGTAATACACCGTAAGTGTCTTTCGGAAAGCTATCAGAGATGCCCGGTCACTGGGAGGCCAGAATAGAGCCAGGCTCTACTGACGAATTCTTTCTTCCCGCGGACATGACAGACAAATTGATTGGGTCGCCAGACCTGACGCGCCCAGGTCCATCTCTTCAGCGACCATATCCGCACCAGCTCTCTCCACTACTACCTTCCCTGTGGCTTCATGCTCACTGCTTTCGGCGGTGGTCCCTTCGGGTAACGTTCTCTGTCTTGCAACTGGTAGCTACGGTCTAGAGCCCCATGAATTCCGCCAAGGCATCATACATGCCGACGATTGCGGAGAAGGTGCTCGGCGGCGACATATACGATGGTAGACAGGAGCAGCGATGCGATGCTGAAGCAAGGGCGGAGGAGCGAGGCGGTGCAGACACGGGAAATTGAGGACAAACACAGGAGGAGTGCAGTCGATTTGGTGGACTTCGTCAATCTAAAGTCGATTAGGGATGGCCCCAGCCTGTCGGGTCCAATATGGGGGAGCGTCAGGGCATCCCTATATCCGCCGCACATATGGGTTTGGTATGGGGGTGCCGGTCAGCCCGGGCATTTGGGCTAAGTATGACAGGTCCGATTGGCCGGTTTTTTCTATCTGGGTAGTGACTTGGCAGGCCGCCCAGACGTTTGAGGAGGATATGTGGGTTCCGTTATGTAGATGCTGTAAGCCAGAGATAACTCTTGAAAATTACAAGACCCAACAAACAATGTGATTACTCTCCTGATAAGATGACACCTAATTTCTTTGTGCCCGCGGTCACCCACAGCCGAGCTTCATCTTTTAAGGCGCATAGCAAAATCGGCAGCGGCACACTCTTGTTGCAGAAAATCCGTGTATTTCTTTCGTTCAAAATAGTCCCAACACGCAAGCATGGTGATGGAAGCCATTGCCTTCCTATCGGGGTTGGAGGAGTCTGACTGCTTGACCCACCAGTCCTTGACGGACCTCTGAAGATGCCAATTGTCGGTGTCAATGCTCACTCAATGAAACCAAGCTCCAAATCCGCTTAGTGAAGTGACACTTGAAGAAAAGATGCGCACCGGATTCCTGCTCTCGCTTGCACAGAGGGCAAAGCCCCCAATTCTGCCAGCCTCGCTTGGCCAACCTATAGCCTATCTTGAGTGGCCGACCAAGCAAAGAATTTGACTTTCGAGGGGGGGTGGGGGATTTCCACACCGCATGCTCCATGGGGTGTAGAAGGTGACTGAGGGAGTCCTGGACTAGGGGGTGTCCGGACAGCCGGACTATCATCGTCAGCCGGACTCCAAGACTATGAAGATACAAGATTGAAGACTTCGTCCCGTGTCCGGATGGGACTTTCCTTGGCGTGGAAGGCAAGCTTGGCAATACAGATATGTAGATCTCCTACCATTGTAACTGACTCTGTGTAACCCTAGCCCTCTCCGGTGTCTATATAAACCGGAGGGTTTTAGTCCGTATGACAACATAACCATTACAACAATCATACCATAGGCTAGCTTCTATGGTTTAGCCTCCTTGATCTCGTGGTAGATCCACTCTTGTACTACCCATATCATCAATATCAATCAAGCAGGAGTAGGGTTTTACCTCCATCGAGAGGGCCGAACACAGGTAAAAACATTGTGTCCCTTGTCTCCTGTTACCATCCGCCTAGACGCACAGTTCGGGACCCCCTACCCGAGATCCGCCGGTTTTGACACCGACATTGGTGCTTTCATTGAGAGTTCCTCTGTGTCGTCGCTGATAGGCTTGATGGCTTCTTCAATCAACAACAACGCAGTCCTGGGTGAGACTTTTCTCCCCGGACAGATCTTCGTATTCGGCGGCTTCGCACTGCGGGCCAATTCACTTGGCCATCTGGAGCAGATCGAAAGCTACGCCCCTGGCCATCAGGTCAGATTTGGAAGCCTAAACTTCACGGCGGATATCCGCGGAGACTTGATCTTCGATGGATCCGAGCCGCAGCCGAGCGTGCCGCACTGTCACGATGGGCATGGTCTAACTCTGCCGACGGACAGTACCTTGGAGGCCGCACACGGATCCGCTCCGACCTATAGTCCGGAGCCGATCGCGCAGATCGAGGACGGGTGGCTGGACACCGCCTCGGGAGCTGCAACTTCCACGGCGATGGAGCCAAACACTGACCTCGTCCCTTATAAAGCTCATGACTCCGAGGTGCCGGACTCCCTGCCGGACTCCGAACCTCCTGTGCCCCTACCAATCGAATCCTATTGGGCGCCGATCATGGAGTTCACCACTGTGGACATCTTTCAGCACTCACCCTTTGGCGACATCCTAAATTCGCTAAAACATCTCTCGCTATCCGGAGAGCCCTGGCCGGACTATGGCCAGGATGGTTGGGACGCGGACGACGAAGAAATTCAAAGCCCACCCACCACCCACTTTGTAGCCACTATCGACGATCTAACCGACATGCTAGATTACGACTCCGAAGACATCGACAGTATGGACGATGATGCCGGAGACGATCAAGAACCAGCGCTCGCCGAGCACTGGAAGGCCACCTCAACCCATGGTGTATATATGGTGGACACCCCAAAAGGAAGCGACAACGAGGAACAATGGGGCGCGGCAAAGGATAATCCCGTCGACAAACAACCAAAACGGCGACGCAGACGCCGCCCTAAGTCCCGCCTCGACAAAAACATCACTCCTAATGACCCAGCAATAGAGCAGGGCAAATCAGTGGGCAACGAACATGCAGCCAAGCAACTATCGGAACAGGATGAATCGGATAATCAATCTATGCCCGGCGAAAACAACAGTCCAGACGATCTCACGCCGGACACACCACCGGAGCATAAGGACAATCACAAAATACTTCTCGCCACTGCAAGAAGCCTGAAGAAGGAAAAATGGAAGCTCAAAACAGCGGAAGACATACTCAGAATGAGGTGGAGCAAAGTGCTCAAGACCGCAGACAAATATGGTAATAGCCATCAATCAAAGAGCTACCCGAAGCGCAAGCTGCTGCCAGAATTTGACGAGGAAGCCATAGAGCCCCCACAGTCAAAAAACAAAGAGGCCGCCTGGCCGGATAGACGACCAGATGACAGGCCAAAAGCGACAAGCGGCGCCGCACACAAACCGACTCATGATCCTCGAAAAACAAATGGCCCGGTCAGGTCCATTTACGGGCCAAAAAAGAGGGGCCCAGGAAGCAACACAACACGCCAAGTGTTCAAAGACAGCGGCACACCCAAATACAGGGGCGCCGCACACCCACTATGTTTCACCGATGAGGTGCTGGATCATGAATTTCTAGCAGGGTTCAAACCCATAAACATAGAGGCATACGACGGAACAACAGACCCTGGAGTCTGGATAGAGGATTACATACTACACATACACATGGCTAGAGGAGATGATCTCCACGCCATAAAATACCTACCTCTGAAGCTCAAAGGGCCAGCTCGGCATTGGCTCAAAAGCCTCTCAGAAAACACAGTTGGAACTTGGAAAGAGCTCGAGGATGCGTTTAGAGCAAATTTCCAAGGGACTTATGTCCGCCCTCCGGATGCAGACGATCTAAGTCACATAACTCAACAGCCCGGAGAGTCAGCGCGCAAATTCTGGAACAGGTTCCTTACCAAAAAGAACCAAATAGTCGACTGTCCGGACGCCGAAGCCTTAGCAGCTTTTAAACATAATGTCCGAGACGAATGACTCGCCAGACACCTCGGCCAAGAGAGACTGAGAACAATGGCCGCGCTAACTAGCCTCATGACTCGCTTTTGCGCGGGGGAAGATAGCTGGCTATCAAGATGCAGCACCAGCGACCCGAGTACATCCGAGATCAGGGATGGAAACGGAAAATCACGGTGCGGAAAGGATCAGTGCCGGAACAAAGAAAAAAGCCCAAAGAACACTGCGGTCAACGCCGGATTCAAAAGCTCGCGGCCAAACAACAAAACACTGCCTCTTAAGGATAACAGTGACGAGCTCTCCAACTTAAACAAAATTTTGGATCGGATATGCCAAATCCACAAGATTACCTCGGAAGGCTCGCAAACCACACCCACCGAGATTGTTGGGTTTTCAAACAGTCCGGCCGACTCAACGCCGAACACAAGGGGCTCGACGCACCAAGCAAGGATGATGATGAACCCCACCAGCAGAGCACCGGAAAACAAAAGACTTTCCCACAAGAAGTCAGAACAGTAAACTCACTTCATGTGATATTACGGAAAAACAATGCGGCACCCGCTAAAGTAAGGGCCGCATGGTCCACCCCAGCGGAACCTCGAAGTTGGATGTCAAAACCAATCACTTTCGACAACCTGGATTACTCCAGAAGCATTCGAAACGCAGGATGGACTGCTTTGATATTGGATCCTATAATTGATGGACTACAATTTACACAAGTCCTGATGGATGGCGGCAGCGATTTAAACCTGCTATATCCGAACACAATCCGCAAGATGGGGATAGACCTTACTAAAATTCAACATAGCCGCACTTCCTTTAAAGGAGTGACGCCAGACCCTTACACCAAGTGCACAGGCTCCTTATTACTAGAAGTTGTGTTCGGGACACCTGACAACTTCCGACGCGAAAGCTAATCTTTCATGTCGCCCCATTCAAAAGTAGCTATCAAGCACTATTGGGACGTGAAGCTTTTGTCCGCTTTAACGCAATACCACATTACGCGTCTCTTACGCTTAAAATGCCCAGTCCACGTGGCATCATTTCATTAAAAGGTCATTTAAGACCCCGGACACGGCTAGACGAGTCCGGAATAAATAAGCTAGGGGCTCCCTAGCCGCACACCCCTTCACAAGGGGCTGTGCATATAAGCAATAATGAGCTAATTTGGCTCAGCTTTATTCATTTATTAATATTTTTTATGCACTTTTTTCGCACGATTTCGTTTCAAACTAAGTTCCTCTCTTTTTACAGATGAACAACGTGCACACCCGTCCAGGATAACGGCACAACGGAGACACAGGCGTAGACGTGCAGTAGGGACCCGTTGCAAGGATTCTTTTGATTAAGACCTGCGTAAACCTTTTTACTATCTCTTGTTGTTATAATCCCCTGGTTTCTCATTATAACCAGAGAGGAGACTGACGTTTTGGCATTGGCCGTGTCAGAAGACATTGCTCGTACCTGGACACTAGGGGCTTAGGGCATTGTTCTGCCCATCATTATAAAGACCGAACACCTTAGTGAGTGTTTGGCGTCTCGAGTTAGGCCTTATATGCATCAGCTCCGAATCATGTCTTTGGTCAAATGTTGGGTTTGCCCGGCTCCTGTGTTTTGCTGCCTTACGTTCCATATCATCGGCTAACGCGGCACCGGAGAACTCTGCGATTGTGCCCGGTTAATTTGGCGAGCACCTCAAGAGAGAAAGCCAAAACTGATGTCATGATACAATGAGAGACCTGGTCAACCACTCGATCGACTACCGGAATGTTTAGAATTCCTCCACTTTGATGAAGGACCGTTTCCCGGTCAGGCACATACGCGCCCCAAATTCGGAGAGCACGGTGCCCCCAGGGGCTATATCGTAGCCCCACCCTCGAACTCCCATGGCTAAGTGAAAGTGATAAAGCATTATAGTCCGGTTGCCTCGTTTGCTACGCTACCACCTCCTTCACAGGACCGAGACGTCGGATTAAGTGTGAAAATGCGCTATTTTTGCAAACACCCCCGCACCTTGTGCTTGGGGGCTGAAGCCGACGACTGCCATCTTTCAGGTTATACACACGTATACATAAACGGACACATAGGAGATATTTCAATACTTGAACGCACAAGTATAAAAAGCGCCTACATCATAAGCATTGTTTTACAAAATAAACCGTTCATTTGAACGTGACATTTTTTGAGCACTGCGACTCTATTACACGAGCACCACGCAGAACTTCCCCAAAATAGTGCTCGGCGGGTAACCGGCTCTCGTCCGAACCCTGGGTCGCAACAATGTGGCATCCATCTCTGTCCAATGTGTCTTCACACGGGCGAGGGCCATCCGCGCACCCTCTATGCAGGCTGACCGCTTCATCGCCTTGATATGCGGCACCGCCCCAAGAAATTGCTGCAATAAGCCAAAATAGCTCTTCGGCTTGGGCCTATCCGGCCGAGTCACGATATCCGTCATGGCAAGTTCGGACAACCTATTCAGCTCAGCCCATTCGGCCAACCGATCGGTCAGCGGAAGTGAATGATCCGGACTATGGAATTGAGACCAAAACAGCTCTTCCGTCTTGTGATCCTTCCGACTTGAAGTGCTGGCGGCATCCGCCGTACTCGCCGCTAAGTCCATATAAGGATCCTCCGGACCCCACAGCTGGCCAAGCTGGGCATACTTTGGATTCGTAAACCTTCGGTGCAGCAAAAAAGGCTTGCCAGCCACAATGTCTCCGTCCTGGCGCAGCTCCTCCTTTATAGCCCGCATTGCAGAACGGGCATCCTTGGCTTCGGCGGTGGCCTTCCCCAGGTCTTCTCGCTCCGATAGGCGCTCCTTTTCAAGAGCCTCATTGCGGTCAGTAGCATCCTTTAACTTAATGGCCAATTCGGCCATCTCTTCCCTGCTTCGGCAGTGTGCAGCCCTTTCGGCTTCTAACTCCTCGGCCGCCCTCGAGGCAGCTGCATCACTCCTTCTGGCTTGCTCCTTGGCTTGAGAAAGTTCTGCCCGAAGGCTCTCCACAGCAGCGGCACCATCTGCGTCAAGCACACATATTGTAAAAGGTGGGCTTCGGCTCCCTTACTAGGTGACCACGAAATAAAAACTTACCTTGCGATTCGAAAAGTCGCCTGTTGACTAGCGCGATGTCCGCATCCGCAACGTCGAGTTGCCGCTTTAGTTCAGCAACTCTATCAGTCCGGCTGGCCCCCGGACTATGTGCCACCTGCACAGGAAAGGCGAAACTTAATACCTGCAATTTTGATCCTCGGCACGCTGTTGCTTTCGACAACCTACCGAGTCTCAGGGGCTACTATCTATACAGGGCGCACTTTATGTGCAAAACTGTCAAAAAGGTGTGTCATTTTTACGTACCTCAAAACCCGCCAGCAAACCCCTGACGGCATTGCGCAATCTGCTTTCGGCGGACGAAATCCTTCCAATCACCATGCCCATCAATGCATGGTGATCTTTTGAGATGGACGCCCTCTCAAGTAGATCCTTCAGCTCCCCCGGCCGAACACTAGTCGGCGCCGAACTCCTCGGCTCCGCCGGGCTCGGGGATACCCTCCGTGATGACACTTCAGGCTCGTCCGCCCTATCTGACGGCGCAGCGGACAGAGGCGTCTCGCTCTCCACCATCTCCGGACGAAGTTCCCCCAAAGACGAGCTCATCTGAGAAGGTTGGAGATCCGAACTACAAGGTAAAAACTTCAGTTATCGTCAGAAGCACAAATAAGGACGTCTCTTATTGCCAAACTCCCTTTTCTCTACTTACGGCTTGCTGGAGGGCTGATTCTTTAGGGGAGACTGTGCGGCCGGGGCCTCCCCGGACGCAGGACCCTCCGGTGAAGATCTCTTCCCCCGCCTAGGGCTTTGGCCTCTGGGTCTCCGGAGGCGGTCCTCTTCTCCCCCTGGAGGGAGGGATTCTTGATCCCCCCCTTTTTCAAGCGCCTCCTTGGGCGAGGCGGTAGCTCCCTTATTTTCCCCTTCACCTTCTTCTAAAGGCGCAAACTCCAGCATCCTGACCAGCACGGGATCCGGCACGGTCTCCGGGAGGGGGTCCGGACACCGTATCAGCTTTGCTTGCGCTATCCACTCCTGTTAAAGGATAACGGGTTAAAAGGCGAACCATAGAAAGGCAAACAAACGGTATGTCCGAACACTGAGCTACTTACTTGAGTATCCGGGCCATTGCAGCTTAGGCCAGCGTCCTCGGTCAATTCCGGACACACCTCCTGTGATCCGAAGAACAATTCGTACATCTCCACGGGTGTCGAACCCATGAAGTGTTGGAGAATCCGTGGTCCCTTCGGATTAAATTCTCATAGCCGGAGAGGGCGGCGTTTGCAGGGCAGGAGACGCCTAATCAGCATAACCTGCATCACCACGACCAGATCGATCTCCCTCACTTGGAGGTCTCGAATCCGCCCGCAATAGGGGCACGCCCTTTGACGGCCCCCGTTGAGCCTTGGTTGACCCACGACATCAACCGTCGTGGAGGTCCCGAGCGGAATACGGGCGGTGGCACACTGCTGCTTCTTCGAGCGTAATATAGAACCACTGCTGCCACAAGTCGAGCTCCTCTTGGAAGGAGCCCTCGGGCCATGGGGCATCGACCCTCTGTTACCGCCGCCCGCCAAGACTCGCTTGATGCCCTCGATCATCTTGGCTCCACATTGAAGGTCTTCAGCCACAGGCCGAAGTGGGGGGTGACGCGGAGGAAGGCTTCGCAGACAACAATAAATGCAGAAATATGGAGGATGGACTCCGGAGCCAAGTCGTGGAATTCCAACCCATAATAGAACATGAGCCCTCTCACAAAAGGATCCATCGGGAAGCCTAAACCCCGACGGAGGTGGGATACAAATACGACATACTCGCCGGGCTCGGGGGTGGGGATGGCCTGCCCTTCGGCGGGCAACCTGTGCGAAATCTCGTAAGACAGGTACTTGGCCTCTCGCAGCTTTAGCACGTCCTCCTCCGTCATCCACCGGCCCTGAAGGTCGGAGCCGGACATTGTTGAAGATCCGAGGCGCTCGAATCTGGTGCTTTGGGTGTTGGAACTCGGGGCAAGGAGAAGATTCGATGGAGGATTGAAGAAAAGAAACGAGCCTTGGTCCCGTTATAAAGAGGAAGAAGACCAAGAGCCGTCTCCGTGACCGTTCGGGACCCGCCTTCGATAGAGGGGGCGTGGCGACAGGCGCGGTTGGGTTACCCACGTCCGTATTGATGAGAATCTCGGAATAAGGGGAACATGATCTCTGCTTCGACAAGACGTGCCAAGGAAACCGCTTCGCTAAACGCGCTGAGGTGGTATAATAAAAAACGATTCAAGTAAAGGCTTGGTAGTAGCGTGACGTCATGCTACAAGATACGTCAGTGGATTGAACTTGTGTACATAATATTCTCTCTACGATGGAATGCGGAAATCATTTTGCAGAGCCGGACACTATCCTGGTGTTCACAATCTTCTATGAATTATTCGGAGGAGGAACCCGCCTTGCAATGCCGAACAATATGCGCTCCGGACTCATCGTCATTGAAGCCTGGTTCAGGGGCTACTGAGAGTCCTGGACTAGGGGTGTCCGGACAGCCGGACTATCATCGTCAGCCGGACTCCAAGACTATGAAGATACAAGATTGAAGACTTCGTCCCGTGTCCGGATGGGACTTTCCTTGGCGTGGAAGGCAAGCTTGGCAATACGGATATGTAGATCTCCTACCATTGTAACCGACTACTGTAACCCTAGCCCTCTCCGGTGTCTATATAAACCGGAGGGTTTTAGTCCGTAGGACAACATAACCATTACAACAATCATACCATAGGCTAGCTTCTAGGGTTTAGCCTCCATGATCTCGTGGTAGATCCACTCTTGTACTACCCATATCATCAATATCAATCAAGCAGGAGTAGGGTTTTACCTCCATCGAGAGGGCCCGAACCTGGGTAAAACATCGTGTCCCTTGTCTCCTGTTACCATCCGTCTAGACGCACAGTTCGGGACCCCCTACCCGAGATCCGCCGGTTTTGACACCGACAGTGACCATGAATTGGGCCGTGTAAGTGGAAGCCGCGGAGTAATGCCCATCGTTTGTGTGCTTCCACACAATCTCATCTCGGCATGAGCGTCAAGCTGAAAGCCATGGATGGTTGTCCACAGGGTCACATATTGGCGGATGTGCTCGAAGGTGAAGTTCGCTGACAGCTTGACCTTGGACACCCAAGCCTCATCAGAAAGAGTCTCCTTTATCATCCAATTTTTCTTCGATGTCTAGAGGGGAGCAATGTCCTTGGGCTTCCGGTTATCTATCCATGGCGCATCCCAAAATGGCGTCTTCACACGATTCCCAATGGTGATAGTTGTCGAAGCATAGAAGAGGTTATGATCTTGTTCGTCACATGGGTTGCCCAAACTAACCCACAATTTTGAGCGTCCGTCCATCGAACCAAAGCCATCTTAGGCGGAGCGCTCTTGCGAATTTAGTAGTGTTGAGCACGCTGAGTCCTCCCCGCTCAAAAGGATGATAAACCAAATCCCAATTGACCTTGCAGTTGACCCCATTGTATTGTCTGATCCGGACCAAAGGAAAGCACGTTCAAGCTTGTTTGTGTTCCTGAGGGTGCTCGGGGAACGATGACTCAAAGATGTTTGTACTGCCAAAAAAGGACAGATGCTTGTGCGGGTTAACACAAGTCTGGCGTCTCCGTGGCTCTGTCCTTTCTTTTGTACTCTCTCCGTTTTAAAATAGATGACTCAATTTTGTACTAACTTTAGTACAAAGTTGGGTCATCTATTTTGGAACGGAGGGAGTACAACACATCCAAACTGTCCAAACTGAAGCGAGCGTGTGACTGCAAATGCAACCGAGCATACAGTAACATCCATCATATTAGCTGCTGAGTGGAGCTGGAGCTGTGACCCGTACTATCGGAGTCCGGCATGGGAAGAGGGCCGGCCGCTTGGCCAACCGGCGGCATCCTCTCAGGGAGGGGCGCCTCCAGCCGTAGCACGTTGATAGCCTGCCTTATGGACGGCCTTAGGCTCTGGTCGTGGCACGCGCACCAGAGGCCGACGACCAGCACGCGCTCCATCTCTTGGAGATCGAAGTTGCCATCCAGCCGTGGGTCGGCCGCGTCAAGTATCCTCCCTTGCCCGTGCAGCTCTGACACCCGCTGTGCGAGGTGGATGAGCGTGCCGTTGGGTCGAGCCGTGGTAGGCCTCCGTCCGCACGCGATCTCAAGTAACATAACGCCGAAGCTGTAGACATCCGACTCGGTGCTGGCTCTGCCGGTGACAGTGCACTCGGGGTCCATGTACCCCAGCGTGCCGGCGAGCTCCGTCGTGTGCGACCCTCTGTCGTGGTCGACGAGCCTGGCGAGCCCGAAGTCACCGAGCTTGGCGTTGAATGACGCGTCCAGCATCACATTGCTCGTCTTGATGTCCCTGTGAAGGACGCACTGCTCCCAGTCTTGATGCAGGTAAAGAAGCGCAGAGCCGATCCCCAGCACGATCCTATGCCTGAAACATAATCTTTATCTTTACTCTTTACCTAATAATAAAGCAAGTTGGGTTTCTGGTCGTCCGTCGTGGTTGTTTTGCAAGAAAGCCCCTCGGTTCACAGGAAATCAACCCGCCGTCCCTGTTTCAGTGGCACCCAGAGAAAACGTTTTACGTTTACGAAAACAACCCTATAAGAATTTCAATTCAGTCTGCAGTCCTTTCCTTCCTCTTATCCACGGCTACGCCCATTCGGTCGTGCGCTGGCGCCCGATCCACCGTCGCCGGCGACCACAAGCAACGACCGTTGCACCTATCCGCGCGCCACCCCGAGGCCCCAGCCACGCCGCGCCGCCATCCTCCGCAACCCCGACTTTCTCCTCGACCTCGCCTCTCCGTGTGAACAAACGGCGTCGCCGCCGGCGGCCACGGCCACCGTGTTTGACCTGACGGGCGCCGACGGCACGGGGCTCATCTTCTAGGTGTTCGCCATGCTAGCCGACATATTCTCCGGCGGGGTCTCTCCATGGCGACGGTGGCGCTGCACCTGTGAGAAAGACAGAGGTAAGGGAAGATATAAAGGAGGAGAGGCAGGGAGAAGAAGAGGGCGCGAGGAACGGCGGGGAGGTCCCGTCTCCCGCGTGGGGTTGGGGGGGAGGTGCACGGCGGCTGCAGCTGTCCTGCGTGCGGCCAGAGAGAGAGCCGGGAGGAATAAGCGAAGGAAGAGGTGGCGGGATCCTGCGGGGTTGGATTGGAGCCCCGGTGGTGCTACTGCTGCCGTTGGGCGCCGGCCGAAGGACAAGTCCCTAGGTAAGGAAATAACATGTGTTGCATCGGCACATTTGATGCAGAGTAGCTACTGTAAGTTCCTCTCCCTTCTCTAATTGGTATTGAGATTCAATTGCTATTCGGCGGAGAGCAGCCACAAAAAGTTCCTCAATTGATGCACAGCGGCCACCGAAAACAGATCTCGCTTTCAATCTCTAATTGATTCTCAGCTACAGAGTGGCATGTATCTATAGACTTGCTAATGTGATGGCTAATGCATGTGTATTAATTCATGAATTAGCAAAATATTTCCCGTGAGATGTGCTAATATACAAATTTGATGTTCACAGTGCCCTCCACTTTTTTTTTTGTTATGCCTATAAGAGATGACTTATTTTCAATTTTTAAATAGAAAAGCACAGTATGGTTGCTCTTATATACGAGTAGGGCGTTTTGGAGCTCGGCCTCCATGGAGGCCGGATTTTTTGAAAAATTCAAAATTCGCACTTTTCAGTTTCAAAAAAATCTGAAAAAAATCATACAAGTAAACAAGGATGTTATGTGTATGTATGTAAAATTTGAGGATGAAATACCCTAAAATGTGGTCTGTGTAAAAAAGACAAATTCATGGACTTTGAGGATGAATAGTGCATCTACTAAAAAGCCTCAGATTTGTTCTTTTTGTGTAGCACTCATTTTAAGGTATTTCGTCCTGAAAATTTACACACATATGCTTTATGTCTCTAAGTATGTGTGTATTTTTTTTCAAAATTTTTTGAAACGTGAAAAATTGAATTTTCATCAAGTCAAACTCGGGCTCCATGGAGCCCGAGCTCTAAAGAGCATTTTCGCTTATATACAGCTTATAAAAAGGAATTACAAATAAGAAGAGTGATGTGTTCTCCTCAAAACAAAATTGCTGAAATTCACATGCATGGTGGCGCCATACAGCGAGCGCATGGTGGCAGAGTTCACAAGCTAGATCTCTGACTGGCGTAATGGCTTGTCCTGATGCAGAGAAGGACGGGGTTCAAGTTGTTGGGCCGGTGGCAGGGGCAGCATGATGTTTTCGTCAGGTAACAACCTATCCATCGACTCAAGATTTAACTGAACCAATTCCTTTAATTCAAGCTCCAAATCGTTGTTATTTGATTCACTAATTGGTTGCTGGCAACAACTAATTGGACATATAATTGTTGATTTCTGTACAAACAATATCTTCAGTTGTTTTCAGATCTTCAATAAGGATCATCAAGCCCTCTGTTTTTTATATGAAGAATAGATATTGTAATTGTGCCTCCATTACGTCTAAAAGTCAGATATCGGAAAAATGTCATTGGCATATCTCTGTCATGATGGAGGATTGGTTAGACAGAAAAAGGACCTCTGGTTATGTATAACATGATGCGAGGCACATATCTCTGAATGAAGCGCAACAAGAATTGACATCCTCTAATGCTAACTGTTGACCATTCTTCTCTGAAGTATCAGGTCAGTATCCCATGTGCCCCCTATTCATCTGTCATCGCTGCATAAAAATTTAATGCAGTTTTTAAGCCTATGTTTAAGGGTAGCTAAATCTCTATGGACCAACCATATTATCTTTTTGAGATAACAAATCAACCTTCATCATGTACTTATGTTGTAACTTATCCCATCTTTTGTGCTATTATCTAAAAGAGGTGTGGATTGGAATCAGTTTTTTTTGCTGCACCCCCATTCCGACGAGGTCACGCACACATACCACTAGGAATCCCACGAACCCTATGTTCGAGCGCGAGCGACGGCAATAGCATCTGCAAGTACTTGACCAACACGCTACCCGGGTGTGGTATCCACTATTGAGGCCAAGCAACCTAGCTCGGTCATCCTTAAGTGTGTTTGTGTCCACCACCTGATGAAGAACGGGAGAAGATTGCTGACTTTGTGCCTAATGATGGTTGCCTGAACTTCGTAGAGCAAATTGACGAGGTGTTGATTGCTGAATTTGGTCTTAAGAGGCACGTCGTGGGAGATATCCCTTGTGGCAGGTTCAAAGTTGTGATGGTATCTGGTGTCTCCCAGCGAGATTTGTTCCTTCTCTTAACAGTTACTATTAAGGTATAACAGTGATGTGCTACTTTGCTGGTCCTTTAGATGTCAAAAAGATTATGTGTTGTGCTAGCTAGCGACTTTTATCTCCCCGTGGATGCAGATTTCAGAATATGTTTAGTTACGACGTACCACAAAGCTGATCTTTTTAACATTTGATTGCCGTGCTTTACCACAGTTAGGTAGTTTGACTCTTAGACGCTGGTCTTTTTAATATCAGACTTAAACAACTACAGTTCTAAATAGCAGTAGTTCTTCTGAATTTCTACCTATTTATTTCACTATTGTGGTTTCAAAATCCAATAGCCTTGCTGTTAGTTAATGCTCTATTTATATTTTTTGCCAACAGAACAAATTTATGTTTCCAGCAAAAAAGTTGGCCGGCCCCAGGAAAAAAAATAGTTCCAGCAAAAAAAGATCGCCGCCGTGGTCACAGGTACTAAATGGTTCCACTGTACATCTCTGTAGTTATTTGGCTGAAGGTGCGCATTAGTGGTTAGCTGTGATAATACAAATAGTAAACATGTTATACCAGGTAGCAGAACTTCACGAAAATTTGCTGAAGGAGTTGAATCATCCTTGATCAAATATTATTTTTATTATTCCTTCTTGGTTTTAGACAATAACATTAGAGAATCTAAATCCTTTTACCACGCATCAGTACATGTAATAGAGCAACTCTTGGTGCAACTAGCTGCAGCAAAGACCAACTTGACTTGATGGTATTTTTGATCTGTTCACCTACCCTCCCTCGCTCAATTTTCTTGGGAAAAACACCCGCCCAATGAAGCCATCTCCGTGTCGCATACCTATTGCCACAACCAACTAAGCTAGCCCAGTGTTTTTTGTGGAAAAGATGGTTGTTCCTTCTATTAAATAGTCCCACCTCGCCCCTTTACACCCAATCCTCTTAATTTCCTTATGCCTTTGAATTTCCTAGGTGTCAACAAGCAGTCTTCGGAATCATCAATAAGCCAACAGCGAGAAATAAGTTTAAGAATTGATTTCCCTTAACAGGGAAATAAGGAAGGGAAGAAACAAATAGGGAACAATCAGATGAAGCATCAAGGAAAATGGATTGAACAATCAGATGAAGCATCCAGCTCGAGGAGAAGCATGGTCTGCAAGGAGACCAATCATCTTGAGGTGGTTCTTTCAGCTACTGCATGTTCCATTACGGAGAAGGGTACTTAGTCGATCTTAGGAGCCAGACTCTGCTTTCCTTGCAGGGAGAATTTCAATAAATGGTACTATTACTCTCCCAACAATTCTTTTATCACTACAAAATGTGTAGGAACCTTATTTTTCTTAAGTGGCATAATGTGATTTCTTAAGTGTTGTGTTGTAACACTTTAGAGTAAAAGAATAATTATGTATGAAGAATAATATTACCGAGTCAGGCAGAATTTGACCTTAGTTCTGACCAAATTAATCTTTATTTGTTTGCCAGGTTGTGTGTCAAACATCACTTCATGTTGTAGTCCATTTTTTCCTTTCAAAAGCCACATTATAAAATTTGGCTTTATAAGAAGTTTCACTTTATTATTAGTGGAGAACGGGTGATAAGGAAAGGGAAGGGAAAAACAGTAATTCTAGCAACTAGCCATTGTTCCGTGGCAAAATACAGGTGTTTGTTCTATTATGTCCATCGGAAATCTTTACGGAGGAGTTGGGACTGAGTGAGTGACATAGATTTGCTTGAGGTCACAAATTCTTTTCTGCTGTTACTTGCATCTTACTTGAATTTTTTTCTTCAAGTTCTTCCTGTTTTCCCATATCCTCTGCTCTATAGAAGCTGCTACATCAAATTAAGTAAGTGCATCCTTCTGTTTATCAAAAAAAAAGTTTATCAAAAAAGTAAGTGCATCCTTCTTTTTTGTCCAAGTTTGTTCTATTCTATTACTCAGAAGTCTGTACAAGACTGAGAGAGTGAAGCATATTTGCTTGAGATTTGAATACTTTTTTGATGTCGGGTTTGTACGCTATACAGTTTGATTAATGAAAACTGATAAAAGTAGTGGCAAACACTTGATTGAGTAAGCTACTGGATTTTACCAGTAATACACAGTAGTTTCTTGCAATATTATCTGCATGACAAGAAACACCCATATTTGATTTTGCTCTGTGATTGGTTCAAATATCACTTTTTGGCTAAAGCTGATTGGATACGAGTAGTAGTGCCAACAGTAATAACTTAAAATATGATTTTATCATGGCTCTAAATTTTATTGCTGATGGTTTGTTTCAGGATATTTGGAGAGGCTATTTGCACCGTAGTTCAAGACAGATGATAGAGTACAAGCTAGGCAACTCACTTATATTGTTACTTGTTTAAATGGTTATCTATTATGCCGGTATATTCACATGCCATATTAATTTCAGAAGAACAATTTCTAATTTGTGTTGTGCTTGCATGCATTGTTATGTCTAAAAAGAAAATTCCAAACAAAAAACAAATATAAAGTCACAGTTTGTATTTACGCCTTTGGATAGTTTCAATCGCTAAATTAAGCGAAGGCTTTCAGAATAAATTGTGGCCTCTAAGCTTGTGTGTAGTCAATTACTAAATGTGTAATATCAGCACATATTAGCACGACTATTTCTTAAGTGCAGCCAGCCACCAATTTCATTTGATTTGAATTAATATATTACTTATATACTCATTTAGATATTTATTTATGTCCTCGATGGATTGATTTGAACGCCACAATTTTGTTAACCCGTTGCAACGCACGGGCCCTTTTGCTAGTAACCATTAAGTATAGATATGACGCAATTGCATCAGAATCCGGACAAGTATACTATCAATAAGGAAGGTCACCTGACCTGACTGGCCACCATAGTACATTGTCTGCATTGTAAAGGTGAAGATCGAGGCTGCCGTTGGGCATGAGCTCGTAGACCAGGAGGAGCTCGTGGCCGGCGTGGCACCAGCCAATGATCTGCACGAGGTTGCGGTGCCGAAGCCGGCTTATTACCCTCACCTCGGAGGCGAACTCCTTCCTCCCTTGCCTAGAGCCCTTGGACACTCTCTTGATGGCCACTTCTATTCCCAGGTCCTTCAAGAACCCTCTGTACACTGGGCCAAACCCGCCTTCCCGGAGCTTCTTGACTTCCGAGAAGTTGCCCGTGGCAGCTGACAGCTCGCTGTAGCGGAATCGCCTAGGCCCGGTCCCTTGCCTGAACTCGTCTTCCATGGCTTTATCGTCTTCGTTTGACACCCTGGGAGAGTTAGTTCTTCTCTCCGGCCGGCGCAAAAGGAGCCGTACCGAGATGCTGATGCAGATCAACAGGAAGACGGAACCCGAAGCGGTACACACCGCCACGATGAACCGCCGGTTCGGGCGGCGCGGGGACAAGTCGGCTGCAGACTGCGGAGGAGGTGTGCCGACGTAGATGGGAGCGGGCGCGTGGGTGATGTAGCAGCCGTACCTCCTATATTTAGCAGTGGGTTTGTTTCCGCCCATGCTCCCAGTGTGGTGTTGAGACAGGTGGTGCACTCGCTCGGCGAAAAGCCTCGGGCGCACTGCACCAGGCCGTACATCACCTGGGAGTTACCTCTCGAGTCCATGTACGACTGGCTCCCGTTGGCGAACCGCCGCGGCGACCCCACGGCCTCCGCCATGAGCGCGGTCACCAGCTCCAACCTCGTCTGGTTCATGGGGACCGCGCCGTCGCCGTAGCTCCCAATGTCTAGGCTAATCCCATAATAGAAGGAATTGTAGCTGAAGAATTCATCGTCCGAGTAGCGTTGGTAGCAGCAGTCGTACATAATGGCGGCCCTGCGGCTGTTGGGGCATCCTATGGTCATCCGTGGGGCGGCGCCACTGCAGCAGAAACACGCACATTGACCAGTCGCAGTCGACGTAGCACATGGCCTGGCCGAATACCTGGTACGGCCAGGTACCCTCACTGGTCTGGAAGAAGCCGCCATTCCCGATTGCACCGTCGCGGAGATCGTGGAGAAGGGTGTCCAGCTGGATCTCGTACGAGCTGCCGACGCTGTAGTTGCTGTCCCTCGAGCAGACGGTCGCGGGGACATCGGTGTCTTGATCGGCAAAGGCAGCAGCACTAGCTGCGCCGAGCGAGGCGGCCACGGCTAGGAGCAGGAGGCGGCAAGGATCCATGGCTGGCTGGCCAGAGTGGGTTTCTTCTAGCTTGTCGATTGTCAGGACATCGAAATTCGGTGAGCGCCAGGCTCGGGTATTGGCACTGCTGCATTGGCAGACGAGTCTTATTTATACTCCTACTAAGAAGAGAAATTAGATCAAATTAAGAAAGAAATCAACAAGCAAGCCGTAGAGGAGGAGAATACAATGCGCGCATAGTATTCGTTTTGTGAGGATTGCATGCAGCTATTCCGGTGACGGATGGATCAATGCTACATGCTGGTTGCTTTGCTACTGGAAAAGTTAGATCAGTGTATGTAAGCCATGACATCTATTGACATGGACGTCTGGTTGCCGAAGGTTGCGATTACTATTCTTTTACTACATACCCTCACGTCATTGACGGAATGTTTTACAATATATTTTAATAAAACATGGTTCTATGGAACATGAATGTTTTGGAGTAAGAGGTCTGCCCCCCAACGTATACGCACGCCCGTATGCGGCGTCCCCATACACGTACAGCCGAGCCGATATGGCCGACTGGTGTCTACCCTGTGCCCATCGCGCGAAAAAAACAGACCCACGACCTAGCAGCGATCACGTGGCCCATTCCAATGTCGCCCCGTCCGGCCAATCGCCGCCCTTGCCCGCCGTACGTTACGGCCGCTGTTGCAACGGAAATCGACCCATGTCGGACCACCTCAGCTTCCTCCTCGTCTTAACCTCGGATCTGGCCTCCGTGAACGTCGTTGGAGTCGTTGTCAGTGTCAAAACCGGCGAATCTCAGGTAGGGGGTTCTAAACTGTGGATCTAGAATCAATTGGGAACAAGGGACGAAGAACACGGTGTTTATCCAGGTTTGGGCCCTCTCTAAGAGATAAAACCCTACGTCCTGCTTGGTTGTATTTGATGTATATGGTATGATAACAG